>VDFB02221825.1:0-45646 GCA_007258455.2 Sequoia sempervirens | reverse complement strand
GATGATATGGCTGCAAATTTTCATGGATAAGTTGGGCAAAGAACAGGCTAGAAATTACTTGTTTACAGACAGCCAGAGTGCTATACATCTTGCAAAGAATTCTGCCTTGCATTCTAAAACAAAACACATATAGTTGAGATATCATTTCATTCGTTCTATGTTGGAGGATGGACAGGTCAAGCTGGACAAGATACATACAGATGTCAATCCAGCGGATATGTTTACGAAGGTGGTGACAAGGGAGAAGTTGAGCTCCTCTTCAGATTCGGTTGGTCTTCAAGGTTGAATTCAAGTATAACAGAGCAGCAGGGTCCAAGGTACTTATTTCCAGTGGGAGCTGTAATTGCAGCAGTGTCGTCCAGGATCAGTCTCCAAGTGAGAGATTGTGGTGGTGTGGAGCCTGATCAGTCTCCAAGTGGGAGATTGTTGGTATGTGGCGATTGATCATGCTATAATGTAGAACCCTAAAATCAACGAAAAAGGAAAAATCTGATTTTGTAGAACCCTAAAATCTGGAAGCTTCTAAGCTTGTTAAAAAGGGGTTCGGATGGGTATTACAGTATGATGAAAAACACGATTATTTGCAAGATTGTAATAGGTTTTACACTGGATAATAAAAGTATTGGATGGCTACGGTTTGGTGGATGTAGCCCAGATTGGGTGAACCACGTTAAATTCTGTGTTATGATTTATTCTATCTGTGTTTTAGTTTCTCTATTTATTACTTAAATCTGCATTTAATTGTTAGATATTTTCCATTTCTAACCCTAACACTCCCTCCCCACCTCTGCCTCTGCATGCTCCTCTAGAATGTCCTCTACAACATGCTCCTCCCCAAAAAATCCAACATGAACCTCATCTCTGTTAATCTCAACATCTGCCTCCTCCTCACCTCCGCCAATAGCTAACATGTGCACAGCCTCTCCCTCCTGGATTGCCTCTTGGATGGGTGACAAAGGTGGGCCTCATCCCCTTTGTCCACACCTCCCTCTCCCACCACCTCGTCGGCCACCTCCATGACCATCTCCATAATCACCACGACCATTGCCACCTCTTCGATCTTTGCCTTTGCCATGCCTATTGCACAATCCTGTCCCTTGCCGCTCTATCGACACATCCTGATCTGGGTTTGTAAGGGGAATCGGCTTGTGAATGGCCCACAACTGATCATATTCCTCAGTGGTACCTGGATATGCCAAATCATCTCTCCACCCCCACTGGACTAACTGCAATACATCAATATCTACCTTAGCAGTGGCCACTGGTATCTTGACACCCCATAGTGTGATCTCTTGAGATGAATTGGAGAACATTGCTCATCCTCTAGGCTCATCCTGAACCTCTTCAAACTGACGCTTAACACGATCTGAAAAATGTCTCTCTACAATATGCACATGCAAAACAGTCTACCCAATCAGATACTATGCTTGAGAATAATATGTCAAATGATCATCCTTGTTTGACCACTGTGGATAACCCAAGTATGGTCTCCATGTGAACTGAACCATGGTATCAATAACATTTCTGAAGAAACTAGTATCTCCACATGGTGCTGATTATTAGCCCCCACAAAATGGAAGGCATAGGGTGCTCCATGTTGCACATTAACCGTAACTAGAGGACATAAAATGGCTATGTGTTCCCATGCCCATATCATTAGGAGCATGGTACCATAGCTCATCGACTGAGCCTCTCTATATGCAATATCATGTAGGTGGAAATATAAGATGGCTAGAAGACAAGTGCCCCAAGCATAAACCTCTCGACACTCTAACATACCTACCAGCATCTCTCCCCATCCCACATGAAATCCATGAACTTGATGGTCAGGGAGGACTATACCACCAATCATAGTACACAAAAGATAGTCTAACTGCCTATATCTTTTTGCTAGAACATGCCACCTAATCTCATAGTGGTGGGTACCTAACTGTCTAATTTCCTCGTAGGGATAATATCTGCACATCTCAGAGAATCCCCTCTGAGTATCATACATAATTCTAGTACCCCTAATAGGTAGTCTAAGGATTTTATATACATCCTCTAAAGTGACTGTTACCTCTCCAGTAGGTAGGTAAAATGAAGAAATCTTTGAATGCCACCACTCGCATAACACTATCAGCAGCCCCTAGTTTTCCCGAATAATGGGCATGTCTGTCACATGGAAGAGACCCAAATGCCATAGAAACCGTCTCTCTAAGCTCCACAAACTATCACAAAAGTGAAAAGTCAACAGTCTCAACTCTCATGTATAAATAGGGTCCAAAATAACCTGCAATGGCATTATACATGCCTCCTGTTAGAATCAATAACCTAGCCTACTTCAAAATGATAAAATAGCATCCAAGTCAAATGCATCATTCTTGTGCAAATGCATTTCAAATAAACAATTGCATCATTTCAATTTGAAAATGCATCATAAAATTTCAAATGCATCATTTTACATCACAACTACATGCAAAAATAACACGCCTCTTTACATCTACACATAACAAACATCTAACCTAAATACATATGCGTTGATTAAATATCAAATGCATGGAAACATTTTCACATGCGTTGAAAGTAAAACAAATGTGTCTATGCTAAATGCAAATGCGTAGCTATTTATCATATGTGTCGAAATAAAAGACAAATGTGTTGAACTTTAAAAAACCTACGCTAACCAAAATCACAAATTTACACATGCGTCATTCCGCATTCAAATGTGTTGAATGCGCATTCACATGTGAATTTTCAAAAAAGTGATGCATCCTAAAAACAAGCATTAAGTGCATAAAAATGTGATAAAAATAAAATTTCAAAGGATAGTTTCAAACAATGTATCGGGGGGTCCGTGTTGGCAAGCCGCCTAAATGTTTGGATCCTATATGCTCAATGATGGGTGTGTGGAATTGGAGACATCTTCACAGAAAATCTAGAGAAAATTCTCAATTTTCAAAGCTATGTGGGTAAAAATGAATTGGTTTTCACCCCTTTTTCTATTTATACCTAGGGTTTTGGTGGTATTTCTTTCTATTGGCTGCATAAACTTCCAACTTCAATCAACCCGTACATGTCCCTAACACCTCCAAATTCATATCTATCAACTCCATTGCATTTCTGGCTATCAAATTGACTAATCATGACTATTTCCAAATTTTTTGAATTTTTTTAAAAATTTGTCAATTTTCCTGAGGGGGAATACCTTCACCTGTTTTAAACCGGGGCATGACTGGGGCATAATTTTTGATCGATTTTCTTTGACACAACGCTGAAATGACATTGTATCAAAGAGGGGCAAAATGTAGACACCAAAATTTGGTCTAAGCTTGTGACTTCAATATTCTTCATAATTTGTATTTCCATGGTCATGATTAAATAATGTCAATTATTTAATTATTATCTAAAGTCTTTATTTCTTTATTAATTAAATAAATATAATTATTTAATTAATTCACTTTAACCTTAATTCTTCTATTAATTAAATAATATTAATTATTTAATTAATTCACATTTTCTATATTCTATCTGATTAATTAAATATACTCTTTTTATTTAATTATGTTACTAATTAACCTTATCCTTCTTTTCAAATTAAATAAATTCTTATTTAATTTACCCTTTATCATATGTCAACTATAATATTTAATTATTCATTTAACCCCTTCATCACTTAATTAAATAAATCTTATTTATTTAACTATTCTTCAAATATCAAATCTCAAATTAAATAAATGATTTAATTTGTAAAAATCTATTTTAACACATTCCTCTATATTTAGATAATTGTGTAAGTTATCTAAGTATTTATTCTTACACAACTCAAAATCTATTTAAATCAGTCAGTTATCTCTTGATTTAATGTCTGAGTGGCTTTCATAAGTAATCTCTTTGTCATATCATTCAGTCATCTAGTTCTAACTTGTTTGCATGTACATGTGTATTAATTAAATATCTTTATTTAATTAATTAAATCTTGTGTGTGCATTCGAACATAGCGTTGCTTTAATCCTATCTTTATCTTTGTCATGCAAAAACTATTCTTTTGTTTTTGAATACCAAACTCAAAGATTAAATCATTTATTTAATTTTTATTTCAATTTCTAGTTTTTATCACTCATGTCACTACTAATAGTTATCATAATGCATGTCTAATCTTTTGATCTCAACCATCTGTCGATCTTTCAATCTTGACTTGCTATTCGAATGATCAATTTTCTATAAATTGATCTGTCTTTCATCATTTCAATCCCTCTCGAAATCTTGTGACTTTTGGAGCAATTATCTTAAATTTTCAATGTTTTGTTATTATCACAATCCTTAGGCTATGCTTTCACAATCATTGAAAATCTGAGGGCAAGTACACTACAAAAAATGAAATGGAGAAGGACAACAAAGGTTATCCATGGAGTTGCATTGATCTTTGGTGAGAATGTTTTATGTTTTAGCTAGTTTCCTTTGTTCTTTGTTGTTTGACTTTAGATTACATTAGAGCTTGATCGCACATAACGTTTTCTTTTCACCTTTGTTGTTTTCATGATGTTACAATTACCACATTACAACATGTGTCACATGAACAAATAATTTAAATAATTTTATTATTTAAATTATGATATTCCCGCTCACATCCTATTTTTAGTCCCATTCATTTGTGCGTCATAGGAATCTTTTCCTCTAAAATAAATAAAAGAATCCCACTTATTCCATCACATCCTAATTTTAGCCTCATGTCATAACCCACTTAATGTACATCGTAGGCACTAAAATCAACTTTTAATCCTAGCCATACACATCACACAATTGAATTTTAATCTTAGCCATCAAATCAAATCAGCTCTTGCCTATAAATCTAGCCTCACATAGACCATTTGGATCCATATTCTTCTAGTATCCTCACTCTGCCCAAATTATTCCAAAATTATCATCTATCTACCCTCTACCATCTATCATCTTCATCTTAATTTTATGCTGAGATAGTGAGCAACCAACATTCCTCCATCAATCAAACCTTCAAAATCTTGCATTCTCATGTGAGGTGGAGAAGAGCAATGGATTTCGATAGAAGAGAAATGTATTTCGATATCTTCATTGAGTTTAGTGTGGATTTGGGTTTGCATTCACTTGCTCGTACTCTATTGTGCTATTTAGGATTTTGATATCTTGTTGTTTTAGTTTTATAGTAGGTTCAAGTGACAAGAAGTTGAATGAAAAGAACTTACAAAGAAATATCAAAAGAAACTAAAAGAGAAGAGAAATATGAAAAGAGAAATCAACTCTTTAGGTAATTAAAATATCTCTATCAGATCTATGGATGCTCAACTAGCTGTAGAGCTATTTTTGGGGGAATTATAGAGATAACCTTATTAAGGCTATGGACGCTTGATTGGAAACAAGGCAATATCCAAGATTGGCTTAGAAGGTTAATGTAGATATCCAAGCATTTTCTACTAATCTTTGAAGAAGGGAAATTAATCAAAGAACACACTCATATTACTAGAGATATTTTATATTTATTATACTAATTAAGATAGTGGTATAAAATTGATGAATTATCTTGGAAAGACTAAAAGTTTTGATTTAATATATCATTTAGTTTCTATTATTTTTTAAAGTTTATTTTGTTGGTTACTAGTTTTTGTGTAGTCTCACAACATGCCCCAGGTTTCCTATAGTAGCATGGGGACCCAAATTTTAAAATCTCGTTCAATGAAGCGAAAGTGAAAATATAAAGAAAGTGGCATAAAACCCGTAAATTAGCGAATATGAAGTATAAAAAAGGGGGGACTAATGTAATGCCAAGTAGAGGATAAAATCATCGATAAGAGAAGTATTTTGAGGAAATAAATCACATCAAAACTAAGTGGCTAAGCCTTCATAGGTCGAATCACCAATGGATAGCCTATGTGGTCTTTAATAAATTTAATTAATGAAAACTATGTAATCAGGAAAATAATTCAGTAGAGTGCAAACTCGAAGTGGCATTAATTGCGTAAAAGTTATAGGTTAGAATAAATTATGGCTTAATCAATCAGGTCACATTAATCATTGGTGTTAGGTGAGAGTGTCATTTGTAAAATTAGATAATTGAGGTTTTAGAATATGTTTGTAGTACAAGAAATCCTTGGTATCTTCCTGTAACGTCAATAATTCCCAAAACTCCTTGCAATGTTGAAATTCTTGAAAGTCGCCTAAAATTTGAAACCCAAAAAGACTAAGTAAAGCATAGTTATGGTCATAAGCATGCTTTGAGGAGGATTAATATGATCAAAGATAAGGATTTAATAATGATTTATTTTGGTAAAATAATTAAATGCATGATATTCCACTTTTAAGGTAATATTATGTTGATGCAGGTGACTAGAAGGTGGCAAAATGCAAAAACAAATGCGGGTGCTAGTACAAACTAGTTTCCCTAAAAAGCCACAAAGAACTTAAGTAAAAGATAAAGGAGCTCTAGTAGTGGATGCATTGCCTGATACAATAGTGGAACTTCTTGCTGATTTTGGTAGTGAGTGTTTTTCTCGATACTGAAGACAATGAATGCAAACATGGGAATTGTGAATCTTGCCATCATCAAAGTTGCCTAAGTTCTTTTTTTACCAAAATTTTCTAATATTAAAAAGATTGTCAATGTAGACTAAAGTGATAGAGCATGATGCTAATATTTTCTTTTGAAGCTCTTGGTTGATGTCCCATGTACAAAAAATATCTTTTTCCCACATGTCATATGGTGATTTATTTATCTTCTCAAGCCATGTGCTATTTTGTAACTAACTCTTGTCTTGTGTTCTATAAAAGGCAGGGAGTTGTTCTTTTTAGAAGATCAAAATTTATTGAGACATTAGAGTATGAATTGTGTTTACACCAATTTCTATTTTATTTCATGTTTTTATTCATTCCATATTAAAGACTTGTATGTATGTTATAATTTTATAATGCTAAAGCAAACAAAGGTCATATACAATCTTAAATCATGTGTGACTATTTATTGTTCATCTTGTCGATATAATCAATTTGTTGCACCATTTTTGAGTGCATTTTTCCCTTATATTAATGGTGAATGGTGCTTTTCCTTTGAACTCTTGCACTATTTTATATTCAAAACTGTAAAGCAATTTGGTGTGGTATGAAATAGTTAATGCTTTAGTTTATGAATTTCTCATTGCATACTTGTGTAATAACTGGGATCACATTAAACTTAACTAGATTTTATTTCTTGTTTCTATTTTCAAGAGGTTTAGTTTAAATATTTGAGAAGCATTTGAGATCTAGAAGTGATGTAAATAATATTTTCTTATTATTTAATCATCACTTGTTTGTAATCCTGATTGTTCATCAAAAGGAACTTTGAATACCAACATGCTCCCTATGTGAGACAACAATTGCACAACAAACCTCGAGTGAACCTAGTGTGTCAAGACCTAACATTCTTGAGCATTGGGATAGCCAAATTTCCTAACCAAAATTTTGTGATTCTTTCAAGATAGATAGGTTTTGTTGTTCAAATAGAAAAAAATTATTTGCATGTTGTGTGCATAACAACCATATTAACATACACCTAGTCTTATGAATAGTTGGGAAGGTTGTAATAATTCATGGTCGGCCTTGTTGGCATCCTCAACACTCCTCATAGGTCAAGGTGTGTAGTGTAGTATTATTAATCTTCCACTTGTATGATTTCATGTCATGTCGAGATGTCTTGGGAAGTGTGTGGTTGTTTGGAAGTGAATCATCATAAATTCAATTAGTGGTGAGTTTGTGCCTCCTAGTTAGGAAAACTATTGTGAAGGTTTTCCATTATTTTTGAGTTTTGAAGTGTGTTTGGATGTGGATTGGAGGTTGATGATTTCCTCATCCTATCCTGGTGTGGTGTTGTGAGAGAACACGATTATAGGTTTCATCCCCTCTCTCGTAGGCTTGTCATGGTGGATTTATCCCATGAGTGTTAGTATTCCATTGTTCCCACCTTGCTTATGCAATTGTGAGGTTTTCTTGTTGTATTTTCATGGTATCATTGTGTTTCACATGATACTTGTGTGTATATTGTTGTGTAAGTGAGACATGTTTTTTCATTAACAACATTGTTGTCGTTGTTCAAAAAATTATGTCTCGTCACATTTTTCTTGAGCATATCGACTTGAGGTATTACACAACCAATATCATCATGACCATCAAGGATCACAAATGAACAAGGAAAAAATAAAAAGCATAGTGTGCATAGGGTAGAACCATTACTTACAATAAGTAATGATAATATATAGTGTCATGAACCAAAAACTACATCTAGGTATCCAATTGAAACTCTAGAGCATGCAACATGATTATTAGTTTTAGTAAATTTATATGGCCATGACACAAGCCACACTATTTTCCCTTGAACACATTTGAGTAATAACCCTCTATGATATTTCTATACCATCTCATATCATTAAAGCTAAAACTTAGATGTTCCTCACTATTTGACATTCACTCCAAGAGTACACACTATGCTCTCCAAATGAAATAAAATTTCCCTAGATCCTAGGCCATATTTGAGGTAACAAAGGTGGATGCATATTTTAAATTTATCTCATTGACCTTTGTTGAATCCAAACTTGTACCAATATCTTTGAAGGATGTCATTTTATACTTCCCTAGTGCACACCTCCATTTCTCATCATGTGATGACCTATTGATAAGTGAAATAGGATATTACTACCCATATTCATAATTTTGAAGCAATATAGTAGTAATAGTATAAGATGTGGAAGAGAGGAAAAGTTGGAAAGCTTAAAAATAATCTAAACTTACCAAGGATGATTTATCTTGAATATCTTCCTTTATTTGCACATATGCATCACTTAGTTCCTTTATCCAAGTGATTGATTCTTCATTCATATCCTAAATAGGAGTAAGGAAAAGGAGGAATTCAATAATACCTTGATATTCTTCATCATGAAATGCAAAGAGAAGATTAAGACTAACATAAAAGGATGGTACTTCATTGGTGGTGTTGTAGTTTTCCTCTACAACATGTTTAGCAATTTATCTTCCCTTTGTAGGTTGAAATCCTTATATGATAGGTTCATTTGATCATGAATGAAGTTCAAGTCATTTGCATCAACATTGAAGGCATGAGTTGACAACATGAAATAGCAGTTGGTTCTTCCTTCATACTTATTTATACACATTATATTTATAGTGATTGGAAGTGAAATAATTTTCCTTTACCATTTAGAATTTCTCTTGTTGGAACATCGTGCTCATAATATTTTGGAACCTTTTTCCTTTTTACCACCCACTATTACACTAGCTTTTTCTTTCTCTCTATTACCTTCATTACAACATTACTATTCCTTGTTTTTATTTCTACCCTTTTATTTTTCTTATTATTATCCATGTTATTTCAATTTTATCTAATAATAATAGTATTAATTTGTGCATGCAAATTCCCATCACTTAGTTGATATCCATTTAGGGCCTACAATATTGTTACATTTGTATGGGTTATTTTCTTCACATAATGGCTTGGATTGTTAGGATTTGATCTACGTGAGTACCCTTGGGTGTTCGATAATACGAGTGATAAAATCATGCTCATCTAAATCAACACTATGTTCACATTTAAATCTTGATCAAATACATAATAATTAGTATATTCACCTTTTTCCATGGTCATCTTTAGATGAAACATATTGATCATCCTCATTTTTATAGTACTCAACATAGTCTTTCTCATAAGTAAGTTCTTACTCTACATGTTTGAGTATGGAAAGTTGAGCCTACTTTAATTAAATATTAAAAAAATATTGCTTTTCATTTCTAATGTTATATGACACCTCTTCATTTTTAACATATTATTTATTTGACATATTAGGAGGAGTAAGATATTGGCTAGAAATATGTGTTTCCACATCCTAATTTCTCATGCTAAAATTTTATACATTATAAGATGTATCCTTATTCATCTTACCAATAATCATAGAATTTATTTTTACTTGAGCCTCATGTAGTTCAACTATTTTGGTAAATTCATGTATGCCCTTTCTAAGATTTCTTATTAAATTTTGGATCTATATGACATATCAAGAGAAGTGGCATATTGGTGAGAAATTTAAGCATCATAGGATCTATCCCTATTTCTTCTACCAATAGTCATATCATTTATTTAAATATCATAATTAGACATATACATTCTTCTATGTTTTCTAATAATTCTATGACTTGGATGTTTAGAAATATATAGATATTTCTATCTTTAATTCATAAATCTATCATACCTACTTTATAGACTAACTTTTGTATCTAGATAGGTAGATATAAATATCATACCATTATTTTGAGATTTCCACATTGTTAGATATATCCATGCATGAGATTTAGCTTCTTCTTGCTCTTGCTAGTATTTGAGATACCTTCTTCTATCCATGTTTAAGTATTTTTATTTGTAAATTGATTCTAGGTTTGATTGAAATAGAGTCTCCCCTCTTAGAAGAGATAAAATTTTCTTCAATAGTTGGAACTTTAAAATACTAGACAAGGACTTACCTCCCTATCACCTTTCTGCTAATGCAATAGTTCCATTCTATTGGTGTGTAATGGCATAAATTTAGACCCTAGGAAAATTTCCCATGTATTTACCCTTTAGAATTATAAGTACGATAATAAACCCACCGTTGTTTTCTTGATCTTCCCATGTGTCTTTGTCTTTCTACACTGGTGGAGGAATATTTTTTAGAGACGTATGCATTCCGCATGGATGCTCACACGTCGTGCTACCATCCTAACAGATTCCTACCTATGGGATTTGTAGAAGCATTACGTTTCCTGGTTGGTCACAAAGGTAACATTCTCTACTGGGTCTTACCCAATGAAAAATGACTCCTTTCCTCCATTTTCCTCATTCAAACTCATTCTTTCATGCTTCTAAATTCTCTAACTCATTTCTATTACACTCTCTATTCACTTCTTGATCATTCTTGCTCTATCTTGTTGCTACCAACTTTCTACTTGGTCTCTATAGTTCCTTCTTGCTTCAACACCATCATCATTTTAGGTTTACAAAGTTTTATCTCCTCAACATAATGGTGCTATTCTCTTCTTTCCTCTATCAGCCTTAAGTGCTTATAGTAGGGAAGGAACATTGTGTCTTTTCATTTTGTATCTATCATCTCGTAGAGTAGAATTCAAGCTATCATTGCTTTGTACCTTATTGTGTCATTTCTATTCTTTCCTTTATCACTTTTTCTTTATGTCGTTGCTTATCTAGTTGTTCATGGAGGTGGGAGCATCGAAATGGGGGTCTACTTGAGGTAGACCTCAAAACAAAACCCAACACTTTTCTTATTTCCATACGTGTAGGTGTAGGTTTATCTGCCCAAAGCTAGCTAAAGAATTGGATTGCATGTGAAAGGTGTCTTTTCCTACTCTTTTCTTATCATTTTCATCATTAGAATAATCCTTTCTAGTATTCTTCTTGTTGTACTATTTATTTTTACATTTTCATATTAAACTATCAAACTATAAACTTTGTTATTCAAGTTGCTAGTAGAACTTGAGTGTCTTTGACTGTCATCTGACTCACTGTCTATATAGGATGCTAGCACATCCTTGAGACTCCAACACAACATGCTGAAGTCCAGTTTTCACACTGTCTATTGGGAAATATGTCTTAACCTTGCAAATACATAAAGTATTGTTGATACGTCAGTGCAGAGGGGTTGTAGGGGGTACTTCCCTGTAGGGATCTAAGGGTAGTGCACCTTGGCGGCGGTTCGAGAGAAGTACCCCCAAAAGCCACTTTTTATGTATATTTTATTATTACAACTCTGGATGGTTCATCATTAGGTTTCATATCAATAGTTGATATTTTTTTGGCTTGACTTTCCCTATAAGGAAACCCTATTTTATGAGGGTATTGTATTACAACTGTGTATTATGATGTATACTGAGAGTATGGTAGTGATTGTGTTACCTTTGAATCTCTAGTTGGTGATAATCCTGTGAGAATCTTGCTCTTCAAGTATATTCTAATCTTTTTGAGTTATGAATAATATATTGGGTGGATTTTGGAGTGTGGGTTTTTTTCTCCCGAAAGGGTTTTCCCCATGCAAATCATGTGTTGTGGTATGCGTGATATTTGTGTTTATTTTTGTTTAATATTTTGTAACTGTTAAAGATTTGTAAAAGTTTTACATTATTCTCCTCTCAAGATTACTGTAGGAAGTTGTTCCTCTACCTTAGCTTCCTTACAAGTGGTATCAGAGCTTGATCACCTTCGATTTATGTTGTGGGTTGTTGGGTTTTTTGAACTAATCTAGATTTGAGTGGGAGCTTGTGTAGAAGACACTTTGTGATCTTGTTGTAGGAATTTTTAGATGACAAGTTTATCAGGGTGAATAGAGGTGGGTACATTTTCTGGAAATAATTTTGAAATGTGGAAGTGTAAGATGGAGGATCTGTTGATAGATTGAGATCTATGGGATGCTGTTGATGAGAATGTTTCAAGGCTTGCAGATCCTACTCAAGCTACTCAATATGATGTTATGCACTATAAAGCCAAGGGTCTAATTGGATTTTTCTTGGAAGACTCTATTTTAATCAATGTCCATGAAGAGACCTCTGCACAAAAACTATGGAAGAAGCTTGGTGAGATGTATCAAGTCAAATATTTAGTGAACAAGATTTTCTTGAGGAAGAAATTGTATTCCTTGAGAATGGAAGAGGGTGGATGAATTACAGGTCACCTGGAAGCATTCAATATGTTGGTGGCTCAGTTGGCATCAATTGGTGTCAAAATGGATGAAGAAGAGAAATGTTAGATCCTGCTTTGTTCTTTGCCTAATTCATGGGATTCTCTTGTTATGGCTATTGGGAGTGCTTTTGTTATATTGAAGACTGAAGATGTGGTGGGTTCTTTACTTTCTAAAGAGATGAGGAGGAAGGTATCCATCAGTGCCAAGGAGGCCCTGAATGTTCATGGAGGACCTAAGGAAAAAGGAAAGAATAATGAGAAGTGTGACAAATACAAGTCCAAGGGAAGATCTAAGTCTCCTAGAAAGTCCAAAGTTATTTGCTTGAACTGCGGTAACCCTGGACATGTTTATAAAGAATGCAAAGAAGAAAAGAAGAAGAAAAAGAATGAATTTGATTATGATTTTGAGTTCAAGAAGGAATATTGTGACGCATTCATTACAACTTTGGTAACTTGTGTAGGTAATTATGCATGGTTAATTGAAACAAGTGAAACTTTCCATATGACCTTTAATAGAGATTGGTTTTCTAAAAAAATAAAAATTTAATGGAGTTAAGGTGTAATCGAGTGATGATTCTCATTTAGACATTGTTCCATGGTAAAGTTAAAATCAAGTTTCTTGATGGTAGAATAAAAAGGATTAATGGTGTGTTGCATATCCCTGGTTTAACATGAATTTTTTTTATCTATGAGAAAACTAATAGATGCAAATGTATAGGTAGTATTTTCTGATGCAGGATGCAAGATGGTCAAAGGTGCTATGATGATTTCTAGAGGTTTTAGATATGACATATTTTATAAGCTTGATGCATGCATTGTCGAGTGCAATAGTACTTCTATGAAAATAAAGTTTGTGGAAAAAGTGAGGGTTTCACCTTCAGAAGATGGTCATATTTTGGGTACCCAAGGGTGCTCTTTCTTCTGAATCAAAGTTACTTGTAGAGAAAACTATGTTATGACACTAGATACTTGGCCACATTGGAGAAAACAGTCTAAGGACCTTGAAAAATAAAAACCTTGTTCAAGGTTTGTTTGATTGTAATCTTGAATTTGATTTTTGTGAGCATTACATTTATGAAAAATAAAACCACATTCAATTTTACTTGAGTTCACATAAATATTTTGGTGTATTAGATCTTATTCATTTTGATGTGTTTGGTTCTGTAGATGTTCCTTGAATTGGTAAATCCACATATTATGTTTCATTGATTGATGATTATAGTAGAAGGACATGGGTATATTTTCTAAAGAGTAAATCTAAAGTTTTTAGTCAATTTAAAGAATTTAAAGAAAAAGTTGAGTTGTAGACTAGAAATAAAATAAAATGTTTGAGGACTGATAATGTTGGTGGTTTTTTCTCTAATAATTTTCTTAGATTCTATAAATATTGTGGTATTCATAGACAAAATAAAAATCCATATTCTCCACAATAGAATGGAGTTGTAGAAAGAATGATCAGGACACTGATGGAGAAGGCTAGAAGTATTGGTGCAGGAGCACCATTAAGCAAATTTTGTCTATCAAGGTTAATGATGAGTAGATTATAGGATTTTTGAAATTTTGTGTTTTTTTTTATTCAAGGAGTAAATGATTTTGACCGGAGCTATGAACCGGATACAACCATTCAACAATACCACCCCAACGGGGTTTGAACCTTGGTGGCAAGGACAACAATGCCACTGATAAACCATCACACCATGCCAATACCATAATTTTTAGAATTTTGTGTTAAAATAAGGTCTCAAGACCATTTTATGATGTAAATTTTCAATCTTGAGTAATCTTAGGAGTCTAGGTGTTTAAGAGGTTTAATTTTTGGATATTTCAAATTTGTGCAAACTGCAAAGTTGTAAAGTTGTAAAGTTTCCTTTGAAGGAAGGAAAATGGTCATGATGTTTGAATGGACAGTTGAGGGAAGTTAGACAGTTGGTTTTGAAAGGAAAAATCATAAAAAGGAAGAAAGCATCGATGCATGGCTGATTTTTGAAGTTTTGAATCAATAAACAATTGGAAACAACACTGTTTTACTAGATTTTTCTAATTTTCTCTTCTTGCATAGACTTGTACAGCTGTAGAAATTATCATTAATTAATTTTTGTTTTGGGATTTTATTTTATATTGTTACAACTCTCATTTGAATCCTTTCTAAAGGTCTCTCATCAAATCTAGAGCATTTTATTGAGTGTTTCCTCTAACTGGCTGAAATAGGGTTTTTGATAGTTTTGTGAGTTTTCAACATGTTTTAACTCCATCCCACCTATTGTGAACTTGTAACTTAGTGGGATGGATAGGAAATAGTAGGAATTTGTGGGAGAATGGTTTATTTATGAAGGGGAGGTCAAGAAATGAATTGGGTGTGAAGCCCTAAGAGTGAATTTTGAGTTTTCCTTATGAAAATTGGAGGATTTAGTATGTCAAATTGAGTTTTGTGAAAGGAAGCATTATTTTATGATTTTTTGAGCATGTGAAGGCTAAATAGGCCCTATTGGAGGTGTTGGTAAGTTTGTAAGAGTGCGGGAAAGACGTTTTTCAATAAACCCCTAGGGTTTAGGCTAAAAACGAGGGTTTTATAGTTTACCCTTTGTATGGTTGTATGTATGAGATCTGATTGTGGATTATGAGGTTTTAACACATTAAAATTGCTTCCCCAAATTTTTAGAGAGTTTTCCAAAGTCTAGAGAGTAGTTCCTTTGTAAAAAAAGGGCTAATTTGAGCCCTAAAATGCATAAAATCCCTGATTTGAGTGATTTGGTTCAAAGGAGTCAAATGTGATCTAAGAGTATGTTTTTGTATGTCTAAATGGGTCCTTGAAGTGAGTGAAGTTGTGGCCTAAAAGGTTGTGAGAGTGGAGTTATACCCAATTGAGTAGTTTGTCAATGCTAGAAGGAAAGAGTAAGTTCTGGTGAATTGAAGAGATTTGGATGAGTTTGTGATTTGAAAATTGTTATTTTTGTTTGGAATTGTGTTAAGTGAATTGGAAGGACCTCCCCTACTGCATCAAAGTGGTATAAGAGCAAAGGTACCAGATTCCTGTAAAAGAAAGTTGTAGATTGTGAAAGCAAGCTTGGAAGGTGAAGAGGGAAAATTGTGAAGATGCATCCAAAGGGAAAGAATACAACAAAGGAGATGAATGATTTAAAGAATTAGTACATTAAAGAAACCGGGGAACTAAAAGAGAGATTGGCAGCGTTAGAAACCAATAAGAGAAGAGAAGTAGTTGAGAGCAGTCAATTAGAGGAAGAAGATGATGAAGAGTTTGAAGATATTGAAGAAAAACTTGATCCAGAAGATCAAAGAATGTCCATGTTGATAAAGGTAGTAAAAGGTGACAAATACAAGGTAAAAATATATATGCAAAAGTTTGGCAGGAATTTGAATGAAGAGGAATTGTTAATTGAATAGCTTCTTTGGATAATTATTTTGAATGTGAAGAGATTCCAGAGGATCAGAGAGTAAAGATTTCCAAAACAAAGCTTAAGGGACATGCACTTGTATGGTGGGATTATCTACAGTTAGAGAGAAGGAAACAAGGCAAGTCCAATATTTTGGATTGGGACAAGATGGTAGCTAAACTAAAAGGTAAGTTTCTCCCTTTAGATTATTTAATTCAAATGTTTAAGAAGTTGCAAAATTTGAGACAAAAGGAAATGGACGTAAAGGTATACACTGAATAATTTTATAGGTTCAGTATGAGGTCTAACCACAATGAAAATGAAGAAGAGAAAATTTCTAGGTACTTGGGTGGCTTGAGAATGAACATACAGGATGAGTTGGCTTTGAATAATCCTAGAAATGTAGAAGAATGTTACAAAATGACATTGAAGGCTGAAGAGAAGGTAAAGAAAAGACAAGAGAAAATAGTAAGAGGAAGAGGCAGCACCATGAGAGGAAGATGAAATTTTTCTACTCCAAAGAAAGCAACTGAAAAATCAACAAGAAGAACCAAACAAAACAAATGAACAAGTTGTTGATTTTAGAGGTGGATATAGAGGCACAAGGGGAAGATTTGGAGGTGGAAGAAACTATAACACTTTTGTAGGTAGATGTTATCATTGTCAAGAGTATGGACATCCTACTTGGAAGTGCCCTGAGAAGGCTAGTTCATCAAAAAGTGGAGGAGAAAGAAAACTAGACAAAAGAGCTCAAATAATTCAAGAAGATGAAGCCGAAAGTAGTTCAAGCTCAAACAAATTGATTGCAAGGACTGAAGTTGGAGAGATGTTGATGATGAAGAAACAAATCTTGAAGACTAGAAAGGAGGAAGAGCTGCTTCAAAGAAAAGCTTTGTTCAGGACAACCTGCAGATGTAGAGGCAAGGTATGTAAAGTCATTGTCAATTCAGGTTGTATAGATAATATTGTCTCATGAGATAGTAGAAAAATTGCATTTGCAAAGAGTACCTAGGAAAAGGTCATATAAGGTGTCATGGGTTAGTGAAAATTAGTCTTTGATGGTGAGTGAATAAGCAAGGGTTGAATTTTAGATAGGTCCATATAAAGATGAAGTGCTTTGTGATATACTACCCATGAGTTGTTATCATTTATTGTTAGGAAGGCCCTAGTAGTTTGATAGGTTAGCCTTGCATAATGGTAGACAAAAAACATACACTATAGAAAAAGATGGGAGAGTTTTTTTTAACTCCTTTGTTTGAGAATCTAGAAGAATATGGTGAGATCATTATGTTTGGGAGAAAAGAATGTGTGAATATATATGAAGGAAATAACATGAATCTAGAAGCCACTGCAATGCTTGATATAGATAGGATAGTAAGAAGAAAGCATGAGAATTATTTATAGTCAGATGTTGAAAAAAAGAATGTTCTTGTGTGGAAAAAGAAAGTTGATAGGAATGAGTTTCAGACTGGTAAGGTAGAGAATAAGGTCGAAGAGCCTTTGGAAATGCATGGAAATGATGATTGTATTGTGGTTAGGGCAGTTGTGTGCCCTATAATAGGGTATAAGGTAAAGGGACAATTAAGGAATGGTGAAGTTGATGTGATAGTGATTGAAGAGATAGTACAAGAGATAATAGAGATTGATGAAGTTGGTAAGTTTGATGGGACAATAGATAAAAGGATAGTGGTTGATGGTATTGAGGAGACAGTGGATGAAAGGATAGAAGTCAATACTTTTGATGTGATAGAGAGTAACAAGGTTGCTGGTACAAAGGTTTGTAAGGTTAGAAGGGCAGTGAATTTTGATGGGATAGTGAGTCAAATGATTAAAAGGATAGAGAACAAAAAGGTAAAGGTGAGTGATGATGTCAGGATAGTGAACAAAGTAGGTACAAGTCTAACATAGGCAATAAAGTCTGATGGAACAATTGATGAAGATGAAAATGTAGTTGTGAGGACTAAAGGACAATGGATTGAGCATGAGGTACAAAGCAAGGTGATGGAAGTTGAAGAAGATAAGAGTGCAGATACAAAAGAAGGTAAGACAATAGTGTTTGATGATGGAAAAGTGGAGAAACACCCCACAACACAGGAAGGACAGTTGGAACAAATAACAAGTGAAGGTGAATTCAAGAAGGATGCTAAGGGAAGTGAAGATCAAAGATACAAAAAACTTGATGAAGACAAGCATGGAGGATTGAAACATTAAAAATACAAAGGAGGGCATGTGAAATTCATCTTTCCAAGAGACTTGGAAAAGCTCAAAGCTGGGGTGTATGGTGTAGGAGCACCATTAAGTATTTTTTTCTATCAAGGTTACTGATGAGTAGATTATAGGATTTTTGAAATTTTGTGTTGAAATAAGGTCTCAATACCATTTTATGATGTAATTTGTCAATCTTGAGTCATCTTAGGAGTCTAGGTGTTTAAGAGGTTTAATTTTTGGATATTTCAAATTTGTGCAAAATGCAAAGTTTAAAAGTTGTAAAGTTGCCTTTTAAGGAAGGAAAATGGTCATGATGTTTGAATGGATAGTTGAGGGAAGTTAGACAGTTGGCTTTGAAAGTAAAAAGCATAAAAAGGAAGAAAGCATCAATGTATGGCTGATTTTTGAAGTTTTGAATCAATAAACAATTGGAAAAAGCACTGTTTTACCAGATTTTTTAGTTTTTCTCTTCTTGCATAGACTTGTACAGCCCTATAGATTCTCTTTAATTTATTTTTGTTTTGGGATTGTATTGTATATTATTATAACCCTCATTTTAATCCTTTCTAAATGTCTCTCACCAAATCTATAGAATTTTATTGAGTGTTTCCTCTAACTGATTGAAACGGGTTTTTTAATAGTTTTGTGAGTTTTCAACATGTTTCAACTCCATCCCACCTATTGTGAATCTTGTAACTTAGTGGGATGGATAGGAAACAATAGTTATTGGTGGGAGAATGGTTGATTTGTGAAGGGGAGGTCAAGAAATGAATTGGGTGTGAAGCCCTAAGAGTGAATTTTGAGTTTTCCTTATGAAAATTGGAGGATTTAGTATGTCAAATTGAGTTTTGTGAAATATAGAATTATTTTATGATGTTTTGAGCATGTGTAGGATAAATAGGCCCTATTGGAGGTGTTGGTAAGTTTGTAAGATTGCGGGAAAGGAATTTTTCAATAATCCCCTAGGGTTTAGGCTAAAAAGGAGGGTTTTATAGTTTACCCTTTGTATGGTGGTATGTCTGAGATTTGATTGTGGATTCTGAGGTTTTAACACATTAGAATTTCTGCCCAAAAGTTTTAGAGAGTTTGAAAAAGTATAGAGAGTAGTCCCTTTGTAAAAGAGGGCTAATTTGAGCCCTAAAAAGCCTAGAATCCCTGATTTGAGTGATTTGGTTCAAAGGAGTCAAATGTTATCCAAGAGTATGTTGTTGTATGTCTAAATGGGTCCCTGAAGGGATCCAAGTTGTGGCCAAAAAGGGTGTGAGAGTGGAGTTATACCTGATTGAGTAGTTTGTCAATGCTAGAAGGAAAGAGTGAGTTTTGGTGAATTGAAGAGATTTGGATGAGTTTGTGATTTGACAATTGTTATTGTTGTTTGGAATCATGTTAAGTGAGTTTATAGGACCTCCCCTACTGCATCAAGTATGTTGAGTGGTGTTGGTCTAGAACAAAGGTTTTGGGTTGAAGCTATTGCCACTACTTGTTACTTGATTAATAGATCTCCTACATTAGCTCTTGTTGATAAGACACCTATAGAGGCATGGTCAGGTTACAAGCCTTCATTAAGAAATCTTAGAGATTTTGGTTGTGAGGAATATACACATGTGCCAAAGGAGAAGTGAACAAAGTTGGAGAACAAGGCTATGAAATGTATCTTCATCAAATATAGTTATGGTGTGAAAGGATACAAGCTTTGGGATCTTGTTACACAAAAGGTAATACATAGTAGAAATGTTATTTTTAGAGAAAATAAGCCTTATTTTTTTATATTGCAACTAGAACAAAGTAAACCGAAAGATGTGATTCAATTTCCTTCTACACCTAAGAAATTTGAATTGAAGCCCATTGATAGAAAAGAAGTTGAGGATAACTCATCTAGCTCTGAATCTTTAGAAGAGGAGGACGAACCTCCAAATCAGCTTGTTTGTAGGTCTACAAGGAATAAAAAACCATTTGAAAAGTATTCACCTAATGATTGGAGATGTATTTTTTCTTTAAATACTAATGTGGATGAACTCAGATCAGTAGAAGAGGCATTAGGTATGAATGATGCAGAATCTTGGAAGATTTCTATGGATGAAGAAATGACAGTATTGAAAAGAAATGACACATGGTATCTTGTACCATTTCCTAAAGGAAGAAAAATTTATGGTTGCAAACGGGTGTTCAAGAAAAATATTGGTTGAGATGGATGTATTGAGAAGTACAAAGAAAGGTTGGTTGCCAAAGGTTACTCTCAAGTTGAGGGTGTTGATAATGGTGAAATATTTTCTCCTGTTACAAAATGACATCCATTAGATTTTTGCTTTCTATTGCTGCTACTTATGATTTAGAGGTTGAGCAAATGGATGTGAAAATTTCTTTTATTTATGGTGATTGGTGGAGGATATTTATATGACACCGCCAGAGCACTACGTGGTGAAAGGTAAAAGCAAATTGGTTTGAAAATTGAAGAAATCTTTGTGTAGACACCCAAATTTGATCACTCCCATATGATCAAATTTACCTCTTTATCCGTCCATTCTGTCAATATTAATTTATTTAATTAATATTACACTTCCCACATAAGGTTCTTAAAGTATTTAATTTAACAATTAAACACTTTTACCTTTTTCCTCTCTAAATTAAATAAATACATCAATTTATTTAATTTAGTCATTTTAATTCTTTTGAATTAAAATCAATTCAAAATTCTTCTTTTCTCTCTCCTTGTCACATCCTCCATAATCCATCTCTAATTTGGATTAATTTAATTAATTAATAATTAAGATGTGCATCCTCTTAATCAAGGATTAATGTCATATCCTCCTACATTTTCCACTTGTTTCTAATCTTCCATTAATTATCATAATCAAATATTTACACAACTTTAATCAAAGTCATTAGCCACTTTAGCACCACTTTTTAGTCAACCTTTCCATTTTCCTTTCTTGGCATTGACCCTCTTTCCTATGTGAATTTTTAATTCACTTTTATTCATCCTAGGTCTCTCTCCTCCCCATGTGAATTTTTAATTTACATTTTATCCTTCCAAGGCTTCTAGAATATTTGACTTGTCACTTCATGCACATGTGACTAATTCCTACCTTTTTGGAGACCCTCTCTTATCCATTAGATTCTCCTAGGAATGTGAATTTTTAATTCTCCAACAACTTTCTCTTTTTCCATGAAGACTTTTGAGGAATTCCAAAATTTCTCAAATGTCACTTTCATGCTCACTTGGAGACAAGAAGTTCCTTTTTGAGAAAATATTCTCACTCCCCAAGGTACTTGGAAGGTACTTGTCCTTCCTCCACATCATGTACTTTCCTTCCACATCACCTACACATCATCTCACCCTTAGCCACTTCACATTTCACATGTCAAAATGTGAGGGCTTGTGAGTTCTCAACTCACCTTGCCCCTTCATCTTGGCCTTGTTGAATAAATTTCAACCATTGAAGTCTCTAGAGAATTCAAATTCTTCTATAAATACCCCCTCCTCTAGGGAATTTAGGAAACTTAGTCATTTTGCAACTAAATGCTGTCATTTTGTGCATTCATCTAGCCATCCATTTCATCTATGTGTATTTTCACCCAACCACATAGTTAAATCTTGCATTTACCCACATCAAGAGCCATACAAGGAGCATACAAAGTAATCCAAAATCAAGGGCCAACCAAGGAGTTTCAGCTGTAAAGAGAAGGTATAACCACTTGCAATCATTTTACACTTTTTCTCTTTGCATTTAACAAATTCCTTAGGCTAATCTTGAGGTGTTTCTTTGTGGTTTTCCATTGCATTTTAGTTGTTTAGAATAGGTAAAACATTTGGATATCACACTTTGTATGGCCTAAAACAGAGTCCTAGGATGTGATACTAGAAATTTGATACATATGTGTTGAGTTTGATATTTTAGCATTCTAAATAAAATCATTGTGTTTATTATAAAATTTATGGTGATTGTTTCATGTTTATTGCATTATATGTTGATGATATGTTATTTATTGGTAGAGGGACATGTATGATTTCAGAGCTAAAATCTCAACTTGCTGCTAAATTTGAAATGAGAGATCTTGGTGCAACTAAAAAAATTCTTGGGATGGAAATTAAAAGAGATATAGTGAATAGAAGGATATGGCTTGGCCAAAGTAAGTATTCCAATTCAATTTTATAGAGGCTTGATATGTAGGATTGCAGACCATTGTGTGTTCTTGTTTTAGTTGGAACAAAGTTATCTATTTTAGATTATCCAACATCCCCATCAGAGATGGAAGAAATGAGAAAAGTGCCTTACCATAGTGTAGTTGGAAGTTTTATGTATGCTATGGTTTTTACTAGACTAGACATTGCCCAAGTAGTGAGAGTTCTTTCTAGATATATATCTAATCTTGGAAGAGTTCATTGGGATGCAGTTAAAAGAGTCTTTAGATATTTGTGCAGTACCTAAAATTATTCCTTATGTTATCATAGTTATATGAATGAGGATGAGAGTTCCCTTGATATTCATGGTTATGTGGATTCAGACTGGGCAGGTGATTTTGATAGTAGAAGATCCACCAATTCTTATGTGTTTACTTTATTTGGTGGCATAATTAGTTGGATGAGTAAGCAACATGCTATGGTTTCTTTGTCCACTATTGAAGCAGAGTATATGGTAGCTACTCATGCTCGTAAATAATCCATTAGGCTTAAGATATTGTGCTAAGATATTGGAATAAAACAAGGTGTAGTTACAAGATACTATGACAGTCAAAGTGCAATATGTCTAGCCAAGAACTCAAAATTTCATGCCAAGACCAAGCACATTGATGTACAATCACATTTTTTTAGAGATATGGTTGAATATGGTAGGGTGAAGTTGGTTAATTTAGAGACTTTGATGAACATTGTTGATTAATTAACTAAGTTTGTGAGCATAGAGAAGTTTAGAGACTATGGGCCTCTTGACCCTTAGTAATTAAGAGATGATGTTTATACACCCTCCCGTTGCTCTTGCAAGGTGTTCGACAAGTGGGAGATTTGTTGGGAAAATATGTCTCAACATTATAGATACATAAGGTACTATTGATATGTCATGCAAAGGGGTTGTAGGGGGGGTACCCCTTGCGAGGGTCTGGGGGAAGTGCGCCCTGGTGAGGGTTTGGGGGTAGCGCCCCCAAAATCCAAATTTTATGCATATTTGATTATTGTAAATTTGGACCGTTTGTCATTAGGTTTCATATCTAATACAACTATGTATTATGATGTATTTTGAGAGTTTGATAGAAGTTGTGTTACCTCTGAATCTCTAGTTGGTGATACTCCTATGAGAAGCTTTCTCTGCAAGTATATTGTAATATTTTTGATTTCTGAATAATATATTGGGTGGCTTTGGAGTGTGGGGTTTTTCTCTTGAAAGGGTTTTCCCCACATAAACCATTGTGTTGTGGTATGCATGATATTTGTGTTTATTTATGTTTAATTTTCTATAACTATTAAAGATCTGTAAAAGTTTTGCATTCTTCTCATCTCAAGATTAGTGTAGGAAGTTGTTCTGCTACTTTAGCTTCCTTACATTACCATCCTCATACAAAGAGTTGTTTGAGTCATAGTCTGAACACTTGTAGTCTACTCACATGATTTCTAAAAACACCTGTCTTTCCTTTCTTTTCCATTTGATCAACCTAAGGTGGTTAGGGTAGTTCATTCCTTGGAGCTCTGTCATGACCTAGAGCCTTGGGGGTGACGAATCCCCCTACTACATTTTTGGTGAGCCTGATGTGAACCAATTTTTTTTCATTTCTTCATGTCGGATATATTTCTCTCATGTCTTGGGTGCATTATGGATTCACGTGTCATTAAGATTTATGAGCTTTACAACTTAGTCTATGACCTCCTAGCACATTGTTCAAAGGAGCTTATGACATATAGAGATGGGTTATAAGGTCACTACCAATCCCACCTTTTAAGAAATAGTTTCAAGAATGTCTACCAATTTCTCTAGCCCCTTTGGAGAAGCCACTATGCATGTTCCTACCCCTCTTGCTTCTCCTTCTACTTCATCTATGGAGGAAGATGATTCTCTCAAGGTTTTCATAGAGCAACTTCTTTCCCTAGGCAGAAGCATGAGCTTATATAATGTTGTCATTGATGTCAACATTATAGTTTTAATGGAAGTATAGTTGGTGAAGCATGAGTGAGCATAGAGATGCTAATCCAACATAGAGATGCATAGGTTTTTCTTCGATGCAAAACAAACATGTTGAATATTTGACTAAGTCCAAAATGCAGTTTTCAATGTATAGAGCATCAATTTTTTGGTCCACATTGGTTCACCTTGAGGTATTTTTGTCTATAGTTCTAAGAAAATTTTGGTACTTTTTGGAGGACCTTAAATCCAAAGTTTCATGTCTTTATGTCCTTCGGTGCAAATGTTATGGTTGACAAAATATTGGGTTTGCTAGTGATAATGTTGCCAATGAAGAGAACTTGTTTGGAATGGTCTGCATTCCACCATAGAATAATATTTTTTTATGTGGTCTTGAGGAAGTGTTTACAGGTGTCAATAGCATCTATGATCCAAGTGGTGAGTGTTTTGGAATTCTACGTGTTAGTTTGTGGATAATCAGTTGGTATATTTTGGTGTTGTCTTACTAGTGGTGCTGACCTAATATGCTTGGGGTTGTATGAAGTTAAAAGAAGTGTTGATCGGTTATGTAAGAGATATTATAGGTCCATACCAATCTATTTTTCTATGCTACAAGTTTTTATGTTGTTCAAAAAGTGTGTATAGCTTGATCTTGAGTCGACAAGTTATGTTATGCACAATACATCTAATTAGGACAACCTAATTGATTTGTAGGAGTTTGTAGATGTAATGGGTTTAAATGCAAGATCATTTTGAAGTTGTAGTGTGATAGTGAGTTTTGGTTGAGAATTCTGAATACAATTGTGTGAGTGTGATGTGAATGTAGAGCATATTAGAGTGTAATAATAGTGTAGAATGAAATGTGTTAACTCAATGTTTTGAGCTTTAGAGGAACTATATCTTCAACATATTATAGATGCATTTTTAGCAGTTTAAATATTGGTAGTGAGTCACCCCTCTTTTCTTTATTTCTTTCTTTTTGTGAGTAGCGAGTCCACCAGATGGTGAGTCCACTTGGAAGTGAACCTTTTGGTAATATGTTATGACTAATTATAATATATTGTGAGTTAATCCTCACCATGGTTTTTCCTTTTTTGGGTTTTCCATTTAAAAATCTGGTGTTCATGTGTTATGTGCTTTGATGATTTCTTTCGTGATTCCTTTCCTTACTGCAATTCGAATATGATGTGTGGAATGAATGTTTAAATGCTTAAGTAATTTTAGAGAATATTGATTCACTTCCCTCTCAGTATTCTAGGTGTTCAACAATAAGGATGTTGTTTGGACTGAGGAATGCATGTTCAAAATTTTAGAGAGAAATGGATATAGATTTTTATGACCTATTATTGAATAGATGATGGTTGTATACCAAGATGACCTAATTTAATTCTCAATGGAGAGAGGTGAGCATTGAAAACATGTTGAATTAATTTTTGAAATATTTATACAATTTGGGATCTCTTTAAATCCTAAGAAATGCAAGTTTGGCATTAAGGTAAAATTTTGGGACACATTGTGTCAAAGGAGGGAGTGAGGATATATCCTAAATGAGTCAAGGATATTATCCTCACCCTCAACCCAAATCTATGAAATGAATTCAATCCTTCTTTGGAAAGATCAACTTTGTTAGGAGGTTTGTTCCTAACTTTACTGAGAAGATAAATCCATATCAAATATGCTTAAGAAGGTAAAATAAATAGAATGAAGTGAATAACCAACTGAATCATTCAAATACATCATACACAAAATCTATTAGGCCTTTGTATCTTTAATCCCAAATTAATCTAAGCCTCTCCAATCATTCTATTTTGCTCCAATTTATACATTTTTTTCTATGCTATTATAAAAGAACATAGATGGATATGAGAAGCTTGTAGCATTCTTTCAAAATCAATTACAAGTGTCTGAACCAAATTATTCAATAATGGAAAAGAATACTTATTCTTTAATTAGGGATATAAATAATTTCATATCATACCTAGTGAGTTCAAAAAAACATTGCATATGTGCCACACCTAGTTGGGAAAGATATATTCATGCAACAAGAAGCATCGAGTAAGAGGTACAGGTGAATAAATAAAACTCAAGAATATGATATGGATATTCAAACCATTAAGCTTGTAAGGGGTCAAGGTTTGAACAAGTTGATGGCTAATTCTAACTTGGAAGCATCATAAATAAATGAAGTAAGTGATGGTGTTGTTACTAAGTGTGTTGTAGGTGATGACCCACCAATATAAAGATATTGTAATTTATTTAATAAGTAAAAATTCACCACCTTCTATGGATGATGTACACAAAAAGAACCCTTAGGTTAAAATCACAAAGATATGTGTTGATCTAATGTGATCTAATGTGGAGGAGTCATGAAGAATTTTTGCTCAAAATTTTGAACAAAAAGCAAGACGATGAAGTGATGAGAGAGTGTCACTATAGTTTACATGGTGGACACTTTAAGGCCAATGCAATTGCAAAAAAAATTGAGAGATAGATTTTTGTGGTCAAATTTATTCAAGGATGTTGCACAAATGATCATAAAATGTGATTCTTGGAAAAAAAGAAGACAATTTAATGTTTTTGGGTGCTCTTCCTTTGTTAGCTTCATCTATTGAGACACCATTTCAGCAATGGGGAATTCACTTCATTGGGGAAATACAAGAGAAATCCAAAAATATATTTAAGTGGATTTTAGTAGCCATAGATTTCTTCACTAAGTGGGTTGAGGTTGTTCCAACTTGCAATGCCACATCCAAGGTGGTGATAGACTTTCTAATCAACATCATAACTAGGTTTGGGGTTCCAAACACAATTATTGATGATAATGCTATATCTTTCAGGTCAAAGAATATGCAACATATGTCTACTAAGTTTAGTTTTGACCTAGTACATTCTTCCCCTCTTCATCCATAGAGTAATGGAAAAGCTAAGTTCAACAACAAGATTTTTATGAATATCATCAAAAGAACTTTAGATATGAATAAAAAGATATGGGATGAAAAACTCAAGTTTTCTCTTTGGGATGACAAAGTTATAATCAAACAAGATATTGGGTGTAGCCTATTTGAGTTAGTTTGCGGATTGGAGGTAAAGATACCTATTAGTTTGAGGCTACTTGTATATAAGCTATTATAGGATGTTAGTGGAAATTAGTGTGATGCAATGTTACATAGGGTTATGGCCTTGGTTGAGCTAGATAAACTACAAAGAGTATCTCATGAAAGGTGTGATCAACATAAGAAGATTATGAAGAATCTGCATGAAAAGAAGACTTCACCAAGAGAGTTCTAGGTTGGTGATTTGGTTTTGATGTAAAAATTTAAGTATGAAGATAAGAGTAAGAACAAAATATTTGATCCCTTGTGGCTTGGTCCCTATGGAGTAGTTGAGTGGTACGAGCTCAATTTGTACCATCCTATGGATCTTGAAGGAGAATTGATGGAGCTTCCTATTCTTGGAAAACATCTAAAGCATTACTTCTCATAAGTGATGTGGTTCAAAATTTTTGATTGGTGAACCAATGATTAACATGTTTCAATTTTTTCATCGAGTAGTATTGTTTCTTCATGGGTCAATATGGTGTTTATAATTTTGAAATTTTGGTGTTTTTCCTTGAGATTCTAAGTTCTCATTGTGCCTACAAGAGGCACACATCCCAAACCAAAGCCATTGTTGAGACTCAAATCTACAACTTCTCTTTTTTTCTTGAGTCCTTTCCCTTTTTTTGTGACTTAGCGCTGATGCCCAAGTTTATAACCAATTTGAGAAATTATTTATGGATCATGTTTTGTCAAAATTTCATAGTACTAGTAGATAGATCATGATAAATTAGGTCTAGTTTCTTTTTGATTTTTTTTTTTTAAATATGCTAAGGGGAAAAAGTTATTAGCTTGCGAGTTTTATCCTTCCATCTAGTTCAATCCATCGAACTAGTAGATGTCTTGTTCTAATTATTTTTCTTACATATGTCTTGTTCTGATGGTTTTTCCCACAAAGGTAGATAATGTGAAAATGATTGTGTGTCAGTTTTTAAAAAATGTCATCCATCTGAATATCATCCTTCAATTCTTCATTTCTTCATCTAGTTCACTTTATGGGAAATATGGATCCATCTATTTTTTTGGGAGTTTATAAGTGAACTTTCCCTTCAATAAGTACTTGACTTGTTCAAATTTTTTGACATACAAATTGACACTTCCACTATGTTTTCCCACATGATGAAGTTTTGAAGGATTTTCTCACAAAGGTCTTAAGCACAATTTTTTTTACTAAGTGATGGTTTGCAAAAACTCTTCGTCCATCTGAACTTCTCTTATATCCCACTTTCATTCAATTCACTTGGAATTTCTTGCTTTATAGTAAAATTGTGCCCATTTGAACATTTATGAGCATTTCCATGTGAAACCAGCTGTTCCAATTGTCAACCTTTATTTCACATTATCCACATGCTAATCAATTTCCCATAGATGCTATGAACTTCTAAATCAACCAAGTTATTTCTTGCGAGCAAATGAATCCCATCTTCTCGAGGCACCCATCCTTTGTGGATTTTCATTTGCCATTCAAACTTCCAGTTTCAAGTTTCTTTCATGCAATTCAGATGGAATTTTCTATCAAGCTCGAAACTCTTCATTTTTCCACATCCATACCTGAATGAAATCATGTTGAAATTGCATCATGATAATGTCACCATTTTCAAAGTTTCCCAATTCATCTCATTCTTCTTTCGATGAAATCATGTTGACATCATGGCTTGCTGAAATCATTTGTGAGACTTTCCATCCAAACCAGACATGTTGATAAAGTGGAGATGCACTTGGTTTTCTCACTAGTTCGACAAGGATGCCAATTTCTCAATGCGACCCAATGGAGCTTATTGACTTGCATGAAGCTATTATCTTCGAAAGATGCTATATGAATAGTTGTGGGTAATTTGATGTGAACCAACTATTTTCTCATAGGTCTATATGCACTTGCATTCGAAGTTCCCACAAGAAATCAATGGTAATGATTTTCCTAAAAATAAAGCTTTTCAACAATTTGATTTTATCTAAAACTTGTGGTGTTTCTCGTGGTATCCAAATATGTCTACTTTAAGGCTATGCTTCAACAAATGGATATTTGTAGGGATTTTGCTAGGTGTTGGATGTTGTAGGATTTATAGATGCATACATATGTATCTTCCTTTGGGTCCAATGTTGATCAGTTTTATTGTTTTGGTGAGTTCACTAGTTCATGAACTTGCCGATTTGACACTAAGAGCTAAAACATGGGTGTGTTTGATGGTGTTGGAAATATTAAATGTTTTGATTGAGCCTGTTCACACATCAAACTCCCTAGCTATTTGCCTACCTGTTAGGAGCTTTCATCAATAGTTTCTTTTTGGGGATTTTCATCCCTGTCCTGCTCCTGACTACACAAAATTTATTGTGGTAGGCTATTTTGAATTTCTAAAATTTATTGTGTTAGGTGAATTTAAATTTTGAGAGGGAATTTTGAATGAAGACAAATAGAAGGAATGAAACAGTTAGAATAGAGAATAGCTAGTAAGTGACCAAAGAATTTATTGCAAGTGATTTCCAAAAGGTGAAGTTGCAACAACAATAGAGAATATTTTGTGGAAGGAGCAATAAATAGCTTTGAATTGTTTAGTGTTTGTAGGGAGCAACAAATAGCTCCAGATAGCTACAAATTAGCTATAGTGGTTGCAGGGAGTAGTAGACAGCTCTAGATCATTTAGTGTAGAAGAAGTACAGAGAGCTCTGAGAAGCTCCTAATTGTGTTGTGTGTGTAGCTCTAGATTGCTGCAAATCTAGTTTGTTATTCATAGTTTTAAGTTTTAAGTTTGAAATCTTTTTGTAATGGTTATTTTCTAAGTTAATAGAAGAAGCAAGTTTGCATGCCTAGCTGTGTTTCTCCAATCTTTTTTTGTTGTTATTTTTCATTTAAGTTTTGGCATTCCCTTGTTGTTTGGGGAAACAGAGCAACAACTCTATGTGCATTCGTATTTGAATTTATGACAAGGTATTAGAGCCAAGCTAGCCCTAAGTCTTGAGTGAGTTGGGAATTTGATTTTTTTGGGTGTTTTCAATTTTTTTTCTTGTTGGGGACATGACTGGTGATGAGAGTAAGAGTTGGCAGTAGCCACCACCATTTAATGGATAGAATTATGATGTTTGGGAAAAGAAGATGAAGACTATAATGGTTGCAAATGATTTATGGGAGTTTGTGATCAGTGGGTTCAATGATTTTATTGATCCAGTAGCATATGCAGTCCTCACAAACAACCAGAAGACCCAATTGAAGGAGGCAAGGAGGAAAGATACAAAAGCATTGAGTCTGATTGAAGCAACCTTGACATAGGCCATTTTTCCCAAAATAGAAGCAACTAAATATGCAAAGGAAGCTTGAGAAATCCTCCAAACTAGTTACAAAGGGATTGATAAGGTCAGATTGGTGAAGCTTCAAATGCTTCGAAGAGATTTTGAGACTCTCCAAATCAAGGAAAATGAGTCTATCTCAGACTTTCACACAAGAACCTCAAGTTTGATAAACCAGTTGAGGGTGAATGGAGAAGTCATTGAAGACCAGAGGATTGTGGAGAAAATACTTATAAGTTTACCCACAAAGTTTTATACAGTTGTGATTTCCATTGAAGAGGCAAAGGATCTCTCAACGTTGTCCGCTGATGAGTTGATGGGTTCTCTGAAAACCCATGAGTAGTGCCTAGATAGGTCTACAAGTCCTTCCCAAGAGCAAGCTTTGAAATCTCAAGCCAATGCAAGAGGTAGGGGGAGAGATAGAAACAACTCCGGATGTGGTAGAGGTAGATTTGGACATGGAAGTGCTAGAGAAGATAGCTTAGGATGAGCACATAGCAGAGAGGGAGCAAGCAATTCTTAGTCTAGCTCTGGACAAGCCAAGAAAAACAACTGCTTGAGTCAAAAGTCTAACAAGAGCAATATTGAATGTTATTATTGCCATAAGTTTTGCCATTATGCAAGTGAATGTTGGAAAAAGCAGCGTGATAAGTCCAAGCAAAGTGCAAATGTGGCTGATGAAAGAGTGGCTAAAGGTAATCAACAAAAGGCCTTCATCATGTGCAACATTACTAACCAAGGTAGTGATGAGGTATGGTTTTTAGACAGTGGCTTTAGCAACCACATGAGTGGTAATGAAAGTTTATTTTCTTTCATTGATAAAAATGTCAAGTCTGAAATAAAAATGGGGAACAATGAAATAGTTCCAGTTGTGGGAAAGGGGTCTATTTTGTTTCACACCAAGCAAGGTGAGAAGAAGGAGATTGATAATGTTTATTTTTCCCCTGGTATAAAGCACAATCTTATGAGCATTAGACAATTGATCCAAAAAGAATACAAATTTTTGATGGAGAAGGGTGAATGCATAATTTCTGAGAAGGATGGAAGAAAGAAAATAATTGTAGCAATGCCAATGATGAAGAATAGGATGTTTCCATTGAGGTTGGAAAGGTGTTTCTCAGCTTAGTCTATAGCTGCAAGAAAATGTAAAACAAAACAATAGCAAGTAGCCTTCAAGGTAGTCATTCAAGACTCTTCCAAGATTTGGCATATCAGGTATGGACACTTAGGCTAAACTGGTTTGAGTATTTTTTCAAAGAAGGGTATGGTTGGAGGTTCACCAGCCATAGTAGATCCTATTGGTAGATGTGAAGCCTACATTTTAGGCAAGCAACATAGGAATCCCTTTCAATCAAGCAATTCTAGAAGGGAAAGAGCACCATTGGAGCTGGTGCACATTGATTTGTGTGGCCCCATGCAAATAATTTCTATTAGTAAGAGCCAATATTTTATGACCTTCCTAGATAATTACATCCATAAGACATAGGTTTATTTTTTGTAACATAAATATGAAGCATTTAACAAGTTTGTAGTGTTTAAAGCCTAGGCTGAAAAAGAGAGTGGACATTTCATCAAGGTCCTAAGGTCAGATTGAGGAGGAGAGTATACCTCCAAAAAATTTATAAATTTTTGCAAGCAACATGGACTTAAGAAGGAGCTAACAACAACCTATACTCCACAGCAAAATGGAGTTGCTGAGAGGAAAAATAGAGCCATTGTGGAGATGGAAAGAAGCATACTTAAAGCTAAGAGACTTCCAGATGAATATTGGGGTGAAGTTGTAGCAACAACAATATATTTGATAAATAGAAGTGCTACAAAGGAAGTTCATGAAAATATTCCACAAGAGGCATGGAAAAAATGCAAGTGGACGGTTGAGAACTTGAGAGTGTTCGGATGTGTGGCATATGCACTTGTGCTAAAAGAGAAAAGGAACAATTTGGATGACAAGGGTGAGAAGTGCATTTTCATAGGCTACAATGAGGAGTCCAAAGCTTACATGTTGTATAACCCTGCCACCAAGAAAATCATCATCAACAGAGATGTGGAATTCCTAGAGGATGAGTCATGGCATGGCCTAACAGATTCTGACAGCTCCCAACCGCTCTAGATAAATTTGGGTGAAGAAGGAAAAGAACAAGAAGTGTAGCAAGATGATGTTATGGAGCCTGCAGTTACTCCCAATAGCTCCAGATCAACTCTGAACTGCTCTGGACTGCTCCAGACCACTACAAAGACACAAACATAGAGCTCCAAATAGCTTTGGATAGGGTCTACTTAGCAAAGTAGTAGTAGTAGTGAAATTTCAGGTTGCACTCTCACCTCCCTAATGCCAAGAAACACCAAGAGTTTGAGGGATATCTACCAAAATAAAAGGTATGATGAAGAATTTGATGAGAGTGTGAATTTTGCATTATTTTGTCATAGTGATCCAATTTATTTTGAGGATGCTATGAAAGAAAAGAAATGGTGTGAATCCATGGATGAGGGGATAGAGGCAATAGAGAGGAAAAGAATATAGGAGCTAATTAATTTTCCTCCCAACAAGAAAGTAATTGGAGTGAAATGGATCTATAAGACCAAAATCAATACCGATGGAAGAATATAAAGGCATAAGGAAAGATTAATTGTCAAGGGATACAAACAATAGTTTGGGAGAGATTACGATGAGACATTTGCTCCAGTGGCAAGGATGGAAACCGTGTGGGAAATCATAGCAATTGCAGCCCAACACAAGTGGAAGGTATTTCAAATGGACGTGAAGTTCACCTTCTTAAATGGAGTATTGAAAGAAGAGGTGTATGTGGAGCAGCCACCTAGTTATGAAGTTCCAGGTCAAGAAAATAAGGTATACAGGTTAAAGAAACTCTTTATGGGATGAAGCAAGCTCCACAGACATGGTACACTAGGATTGACTCATATTTGTTGAGCAATGGTTTTAGCAAAAGCAATGGTGAGCCCCCTCTTTACATCAAGGCAATTGATGGTAAGATTTTAATTGTTTTCTTGTATGTTGATGATTTAGTTTTCACTGGGGATGATGATTTCTTCATTGCTGATTTTAGAAAGGCCATAAAAAGAGAGTTTGAAATTACAAACTTAGGTCTCTTGAGGTATTTTCTAGGCATATAGAAGTAAAAAAAATGCATGATGGTATTTTTATCTCTCAAGCAAAGTATGCAATAGAGATTTTGAAGAGGTTTAGGATGCAAGATAGAAAGCATACTCCCACACCAATAGCCATAGGTCTGAAGCTGAGCAAGGAAGATCATAGTAGCAATGTGAATCTAACCATGTATAAGAGTTTGGTTGGAAGTTTGGTGTATTTAACCACAACTAGGCCTGATATAATGCATAGTGTAAGTTTGATTTCTAGATTTGTGGAGACTCCAAAAGAGTCATATTGGCAAGCGGGTAAAAGAATCCTAAGGTATGTGAATGGAACCAAAGGATATGGCATCTTGTATGGTGCAACAAATGATTTTGGGCTGGTTGGTTACATAGATAGTGATTGGGCAGGGAGTGTGGATGATAGAAAGAGCACATCTGGATATGTGTTTCATTTAGGATCAGGAGTCATTTCATGGGCTTCCAAGGAACAACCTATACTTTCCCTATCTACAGCTGAGGTTGAGTATATAGCAGCAAATGCAACAACATGCAAAGCTATTTGGCTAAGGAGGACCTTAGCAGATTTGAAGGAACAACAAGAGGATGGAATAGCCATATTTTGTGACAATGTTTCATCAATTGCTTTGAAAAAGAATCCAGTGTTTCATGGAATAAGCAAGCATATTGAAATTAGGTATCATTTCATAAGAGAATTGGTTGAAAAGGGTGAAATCAAAATGAAATTTTGTAGGTTTGAGCAATAGATTGCAGACATTTTCACCAAACCTTTGAGAAGAGATTTCTTTGAACACCTAAGAAGAAATTTAGGTTTTATTGATTTTTATGAAGAATGAAGTTTGTTTGATGGCTCAATCAAAGGGGGGGTGGTGGAAATATTAAATGTTTTTACTAAGCCTATTCACACATCAAACTCCCTAGCTGTTTACCTACTTGTCAGGAGCTTTCATTAGCAATTTTTTTTGGGGATTTTCATCCCTGCCCTGGTCCTGACTGCATAGAATTTATTGTGGTAGGCTATTTTGAATTTGTAGAGTTTATTGTTTTATGTGAATTCAAATTTTGAGAGGTAATTCTAAATGAAGAAAAATAGAAGGAATGCAATATTCAGAATAGAGAATAGTTAGTAAGTGACAAAAGAATTTCTTGTAAGTGATGTGCAAAAGGTGAAGTTGCAGTACTAATAGATAATATTTTGTGGAAGGAGCAATAGATAGCTCTGAAATGTTCAGTGTTTGTAGGGAGTAGCAGATAGCTCCAGATAGCTAAAAATTAGCTACAGTGGTTGCAAGGAGCGGTAGACAACTCCAGATCGTTCAATGTAGAAGAAGTACAGAGAGATCTGAGAAGCTCTTGATTGTCTTGTGTGTGTGTGCAACTCTAGATTGCTGCAAATCTAGTTTGTTATTTGTAGTTTGAAGTTTTAAATTTGAAATCTCTTTGTAATGGTTATTTTCTAAGTTAATAAAAGAAACAAGTTTGCATGCCCAGCTGTGTGTCTCCAATCTATTTTGTTTTGTTATTCCACATTTAAGTTTTGGTATTCCCCCATTGTTTGGGGAAACAGAGCAACAACTCTGTGTGCATTCGTATTTGAATTTCTAACAAATGGTTCATCAGTTCACCAAACTTCTGACTCATTGATAAGAGGCTCAATTTTGAAAAAATTCTAAGAGGTGGGAGATTGAAAAGGAATGAAGATAAAGACAAAGAGGTATATTTTTTTGATGTTTGCTGGGTTTATGAACTTGATGGTTTTCCAACTAAGTGGTTTGTGATGGTTGATGTTTGTCAAAGAAGGAAAAAAGAAAGACAAAGAAGTTTTGGTGGGTTCATTAGTTTGTAAACAGGTATCGATTTTCTAAAAATGAGATTTGTTGATGGTCAATAGTGCATCATGGAGTATTTTCCTTTTGTTGTGTGAATTTTATTTTGGGTGTGTGGATTTTTTTTTGGTGACCTTAATTATTGTTGTTGCTCCATCTTCCCACCTACTTGCATGATCAAGGCCACTTGACCAACCACCAAAAGTAATTGTTGAGGCTATTTATTGATTTGGTGCACCCGTTTTGGATGGATTTGATCCTTCACATAGATTTTGTTGTAGCTACAATAGTTCATTTTAGGGTTTTCCCTTGTTACCTTGTTTTAGGGGTATTTTAGTAATCATTTTTTGATCATGTGAGAGTACATGGAGAGCAGAGATTTGTAGGTGCATGTTCAAAAGGGTATCCATTAAAGTATAAAATACAAATCAATGATCAGAGTGCAGGGAATGTTTTAGATTGAAAAATATATATTGTAAAAATCATTTTTAGATTCATGTCTCCATTTGTATGAGTTCAAACTCATGGAATGTATCAATCCTGATGTATTTTCTTCAACATATTTGCTATTGTGAATATAACCTCCATTAGAGGAGCTTGACAAAGCTTTAACTTCACTACATTAATTATGATGACTCTTTTGAGTTCGCATATGAGTTTAAGTAATATATTGATGGATAACTAAGTAGATGAAGCTAAAATTGATGCATGTTGATGCATTAAGCAACAAATCACATGTAGTTTTTCATGTTTCCTTTTTTGTTTCTTCTCATTCACTTTGATTATGTGGCCCTAGAATAGGCACCGATCTCTTGTATGTATTCAATCAACCACATCAAAATAAATTCATAAAATCATTTGTGTTCAAATCCTATTAGCAATCTTTCATGATATCATTGTTTGCAATGAAGATAAAAAATGATTATCTATGAATCATGAAGCTTACCCTACATTGCAGATGTTTCCAAGGTGTATTATCAGCTATATAGGGGTTATTGATAACTAATTTGTTCAATCTAGTGACAATCTTTGGGGATAATTAGATAGGTTGGGTTTAGTTATAATTTACATTATTGTTGTTTATCTTAAGTGGTTTTCATACCTATTCAGGTATATCCTTAGGAATACCCTCTTGACTTTAAAAATTGAAGTACAAAAGATATAATTCACTCTTGTTGAGTTAGTTTAGAATCCTCTACCATTCTATTGATGAAATTTTTACCCACATGATGACAACCACGACCTTGTGAGTAGAATTTGTTCTAGGAAATGGAGCAATGATTTTAAGACCTAACATGTTATATTGGGGATTAATACCCTTTTCTAAATTCATTTATTGGTTTGACATTTGGTAGTGTTTTATCATATTCTTTAGCTATTCTCTTATTCAAAGTTGTCATTTTTCTTCCATGACATATTCTTGAGAAAGTGAATTATATTTGGAAAGGGTGTGGACCACTCTTTGAGGCATTTGGGAAATCTATGCTTGGAAAATTTGGGGCTATGTGACCAAACACTTGGTGTAGACCATTTTTAAGAACACATAAAATGATGGACTTATGCACCATGAAACAATAGTTGGGAGCTTTCTATCCATGCCTTGTATTTTTTTTCTAAATTAGTATAAATGAAAGTTGTGGCTTAGACCCCAAAGTTTGAGCTACATGCATGTAGTTGACCAAAATTATCTTGGAGCCTAGGTGTTCTTAGTTGCACTTCAAACCCTAAAATCTAAAATACGCATTGGGGATCAAACTTAGAATTTCGATTATCTTCCTAAATGATTTTGAACTTGTGTTGGGAAATGGTTTATGCTATCAATTGTATTTTAGACTTTGAAGTCTGAAATACACATTGTTGGTTGATCATCCATCTTTGAGGACCAAGTTGGTTGTTTATTAGGTTTAGTTTTGACTTTGTATATTTAGAATTTTGTGAGGCATTCCACACAATTTGAATTTGGGTGCCCAAATTACAACTTCTAATATCTAAATTCTAAGGCTCAAGGCCCTTCAACATTTAATGTGAAGTCTAATTTTTAGTCTTGTAAAACATGGATCACATTTTGAAGTCCAAATCCTCTTCCATAGGTGCTTGGTTCTTAGCATTGAATGCAATCTCAAATATATTTATGTGGCAAGAGGTTGAATAGACTCCTAATTATCAGACATCTATTCAGAAATATTAGATTTATTTTCCTTGATGTGCTTAGTTATCAATTTAGAATTTAGATTTCAAATCTTGAGAGTTAGACTAAAAAGGGGCTTGAAGTTTCACCCCAAACTTGTAGATTACATCTTGTAGTTTAGACTTTGAAGTTTTAGACAATGTGACTTAGAAATTGAACTCTTAGGATGAGTGAATTGTTTTGAACCCAAGCTTGTGTAGATGTGAGTCAGACTCCAAAGTCTAAGTTATGCACTATGTTTCCAACACTTTGAGTTCTATGTATTTCCTAAACTAAGGGAGATTGTCATATTTATCTCTCCTTTTGAGATACCTAAGGAATGGACCATAGAAGAAGGTCTTGGGCTTTGTTATTCGGTATAGGAACCCCAACCTTCCTCTAATTATCATTTATTTATGTAGTCATAGTGTTGAGGTCGTGGTGTGGTTACTCTTTCACTTATGTCACTATCCTTAGTGAATTGGTAAGCATGTTAGATGTGTCATTGTGTTATGTCATGGAGCCTTGGAGACATAGAGGTACAACATGACATGCTTGGTGTCACATTTTTATGAAAATAAATTGTTCATCTGATTTTTATCTATTGATGTGTTAGGTGAAAGCTTGGAGCACTACAACTTGCCACAAATGATGCTTCCTAGAACTATATTGTTTTCCTTACCATACATATACATTAAATAAATATTGATGATCAATTTTTGTATAGAAAAAAGTCATACCATTATGATAAACTTATGCCTCTTGAACGTTATAATAATATCCTTTAATCAAAATTCCCTAAGGCAACAATTTCTTTCTTTCAATCAAAGTCCATACTGTTCATTAAAGACTTTTCTCTCTCGTGGAAAGGTCTAGCAATGAATATTATATGGAAGATCCACTTCATGAGCAAACAATTTGGAGCTGTGAGCTCACAAATATTCCAATTCTAAATTTCCGCCATCCTCGACACGACACTTTGACATGTTCCACTTCAATCAAAATCTATAATGCAACAATTTCTTTCTTTCAATGAAAAGCCATGATGTCCATCATAGACTTTTCTCTCTCTTGGAAAGGTCTAGCAATGAATATTATATGGAAGATCCACTTCATGAACTCAAATAATTTGGAGTTGTGAGCTCATAGATATTTCAATTTTAAATTTCCACCGTCCTTGGCACGACACTTTGACATGTTCCACTTCAATCAAAATCTATAATGCAACAATTTCTTTATTTTTATCAAAATCCATGATGTCCATAAAGACTTTTCTCTCTCTTGGAAAGGTCTAGCATTGTATTATATGGAAGATCCACATCATGAGCAAAGAATTTGGAGTGTGAGCTCACAAATGTTCCAATTCTAAATTTCCTACCTCCTTGGCACAACACTTTGACATGTTTCGCTTCAATCAAAATCCCTAATGCAACAATTTCTTTCTTTCAATCAAAAATCCATGATGTCCATTAAAGACTTTTCTTTCCTTGGGAAGGTCTACTATGAACATTATATGAAGATCCATTTCACAACAAAGAATTTGGAATTGTGAGTTCACAAATATTTCCAGCTATCTTCCACACGACACTTTGATCTTCTTCAATCTATTTCTTCTTTCAATCAAAATCCATGACACATTTGATAGTGAACATTATATTCCATTTCACTTCATATTTCAAAATCTTTTATACATGACAACAAAATTTATAATACAACAATTTATTTCTTTCAATCAAAATCCATGATATCCATCAAAGACAAAAGATCTAAATAAGAATCCACACTAACAAACAAAAATTGAAGTATGAACTGACAAGTATTTCCAATCTATATTTCAGCGTCCCCAGGCATGACTTTGACGTGATCTGCTTCACTCACTTCTAATCAACGCATTCTCTCTATTCCAACGAAAACTAAACATTTCTTCTTCGGCACGACACTTTGACGTGATTTGTTTCAGAAACGTAATTAACTTGAAGTGTTGGAAACGACAGATTTAAATTCCATCAAAATCATTTCTGAATTTCCACCTTCCTGGGCACGGCAGTTTCACATGCTAATCTCTGTCTATTTGGGAAAGAGAAAGTATTGACTTATTGATAGACTAAAGTAAACAATGAAATCAATTTGTGAAATAATGTAAACTTGACATGTTTAATTGATAAAGCGAAATTATTAGATTTAATTTTTTTTAATATTTTTTTAAAAATAAATTGTGTATCATATATATATAGTTATATTTACATTTATCTTGAATTTTTTTTATTAAATTGTCTGGAAGATAAGAATAGTAATGTATTTGTAGGTTTTAGTAGTTGGTTACAAATGAGTTAATGAGATATTAGAATTAAAATAATTTGACTAGATATTCTAATGTATATCTTTCTTCAATTTTATTTTAAAATATCAAAATTAGTTTATCAATCATTCTATTAGATAATAGTTGTGAACATTAATAGTGTGATGTAAGCTATGCAATCTTTTAACTTTTTTTTTTCATTTTGACTATAAAAAAGTTAATAGTGAACTTATTTTTTATGTCACTTTTTAATTCTATTTACTGTCTTATTTGATAAATGACATCATTTTTTAATTTTATTAACATTTGCAATATAGTTCTAACTTTTGTTGAATTAGATTCTTTAATTTAACTTTTAAACATCATTTAGAAGCAAAATTTTAAAAGCAGATAAACATTTTCATTTTTAATATGCCAAATGATTAAATAAAATGTCAATATATTAGTATTATTGGCAAATTAATTATTCTAATAACAATATTTTAAACCTCCCCTTGTTCACGGGCCTCCACGGGTTGATTCAATTGTCAATAACATGGATGATACTTGATGGGTACCTGTAATCAAGAATGTATTAAAGTTAATTTTGATAGGGCTTCCTGTGGGAATCTAGGCAATTGGGTGTGAGTTGTGTAATAAGAGACCATGAAGGAAAAATACTTGCAGTGGCTGCAAGAAAACTTCTTGAAGGAACCAATAATGAGGTTGAATTCCAAGCAACCTAGATGGGAATTGAATTGTGTAAGAAAATGAATTATGAAGGATTCACATTGAGGGGGACTCCCTAATCATGGTTAATTCTATTTGATGGGGGGGGGTACTCCAAATAGGAGAATATATCTCATGTACTTATTTCTAAATCAAAGCGCTCTCTTCACCTAGTAATTCTTGTTACCTAGATGACTAAGTTTGTACCTTGGAATTAAATCAAAATTAGATTTGGTTGTGATCTTATTTTCCCCTTCCTTGTAAGCCCCAAAATATGAAATAAATTTTGGTTGAGATCTTTAGTTTCCTTTCGAAACCGTTCTATTTAGGATTGTTTATGTGTTCATTCCACATGCTTAGTAAGTGTTTGAAGTACAAGGAAGCAATATGAGAATATTGCATCCCTTAGTCCTTTTGTTATGAAGGTGATTTAATTATTTTTAATACTTTGCCATTGGTGAATTCAAAACTATGATTACACACTTTACTATTATTGCTCAATATTAATCTCATCAAGTAGTGTATATTCTCTTTCCTTAACTCACCAACTCTTTATCAAGTTAGATTATTTCGAAAATATACCAATCAAAGAACCTCCTTTCAATACATTCAAATTTAAAATTTTCCTCACATATATTTTATTTTTTTCAAATTAATTCCTAGAGATGTGGATTACAAGATTGGGATAGTGTTTGACCCACATGTTTTAACCAATGACTGGCTGGACGAGAAAAGCCATTTAATGGATCACATATTCTCTTACTATGACTAATGTAAAGTTACCATTATAGGCAGATGGAACGGAAAGATCAATTATGTTAACTTAAAAATAAATTAAAATTAGTTAGTATAGGTTTTGATCATTAAATCCTTCCCTCATAGATGAAATTTATGTATTGATGAAGAGAGGATGGTATTACCACCATTACATGAATCCATTATCTATCAAGAAGAAGACTATAAGAAATATTCCTTGGTATGACATGAACTAGGGAGGGTGATAGGTCCCAATGATGTAGGTAAAGTAATGGTTTGCAAAGGATCTCAAGGGAAACTTAAAATTGAATGAGGTTATATTTATCAATTTACCTTTTTATTTTAGAAAGTAAATACTATAAATATTAAGCTAGAACTATTGTCAGTCTCAAATGTACTCAATGTCCATGGAGTTAATATTGACCATGATGAAAGAAGTTGTGCTTTTATTAAAAAAAAGAAGGAATCTTATATGAAAGAAATTTTATGTCCATTATATTAGAATAATTGAATAATGAGAGAAATAAGCCAAGGTTCTAATAGTAGTGAAGAGGAAAGATGAATATTTAGTAAAGCCTTTTGAAGCATGTCGAAATAAGAAGGTGAATTTTGTATCAAATCCCAAAGAGGGGTCTTAGTTTTAATATCCTAAATCTACTCAATAATATCATACTCTCCGATGTTCTTAATGGAATATGATAAGCTAGTGGAAGTATAGAAGCTTATGATGGAAGAGAAACAATAAAAAAAATTAACTTTTCAAAATTTTCAAGTGTTGTATATGTTCCCCAAGGAAGAATTAAAGTTGATAAGAGGATATGTGGGCCCATCTTAAAAATTTAAATAGTGATAATTATATGAGAAGGTGAGAGATCAAGCATCCCATGATAATTTTAGGAAGACAAAATAATACATGTATTAACTAGGACAATATATAGATGCTAGGAATATAAGATATAGAAGACAAAAATCCAAAAGATTATGTTCAATATCTCACACATAATTTGATGTGGGATGAAATATAACATCTAATAATCTCCATCATAAAGGTGGGAGATAATTGGTATGAAGATTAGGTTGTGTGTTGTTAATAAAATGATCAATGATGCCATTATGTCTAAATCATCCCAGAAAGGAAAGGAGACCTTACGCAAAGAAACACAATATAAACGGGATACACAAGTGAGAAGATAAACTGGGCGAGCATTTAATGAGAAAGGAGAGAAGACCAATATAAATAAGAAAATCCTAATGAAGAGAGGGGTTGTTCTAAAGGACAAAGCCACACCATGGCATGGGAGACATGATAATGAAATAATGTTAATAGAATATATTTTTCAAATAGGTTATCCAAACATCACCATATTTCTTTAGGGACCATGGAATGGACTGGGGGTAGTACCCCAAAAAAAATCCAAGAGAAGAAAATTGTTTTAAACTGAAAGAAGTTTGGCTAAAATAAAATGAAATGTAAGATGTGTTAAATTTACATTTATGACAATCTGTATGACAAATGGAAAGAAGAAATAGAAGGAAATGGAATGAAATGACAAAATATGGAAGGAAAAGAATGGAAATGATGGAATGGATAGTTAGGATAAGTTAGCACAATGCACTCATTGTCCAATTAGTGTTGGAAATTGGTTTTGTGCATTTTCATCCAAAATAACTACAAAACTCTAGTTTTATATTGAATCTCAAGAATACTTATACATAGATATAGGACAACATACCAGATATACCAAAAGTGAACAAAAAACTTAAAATTAATTTAATATAACAATTTTAAAATAAATGAATGGAAATAAAATGAGAGTAGAATAAAATCAAACCCCGTGTGCATTGAAGAGTCAAAAAACCCTACAATATATGAAAGGGGAAAGTTGGGTGTAATGCCCCGCCTTGTAACCTAAGTCATTACCACAACTTCACTATCTTAAGTCGACAAATAATCACAGCATGATGAGATTCTAACCAATCCATACCTAAAACTATATCATACGATCCTAAAGGTGTAACATGAAGATCCACTAAGGTAGATAACAAACCAATTCTAAGTCCACAATTACATACAAGGTTCTCTACCACTACTTTCACCCCAGAGGAAAATTCTACCTGCCACTTACTGCCTTGCTTTACTGCCACAAGACCACATCGCTCAACAATGGTAGGTGAAATAAAGGAATCAATAGCTCCTGAATCAAAAATATTAGTAACACTAACACCCTGTAATTGACCTGAAGTCTCGACCACTATGTTCTGATGATCGGCTTGGCAGTTATTAACCGCAGCATAAACTGTATGAGAACGTCCTACATCACCAATTGTAGGCTCATAAGCTGTAGGTCGTGGCCCAAATCCTGAAGAACCTCTCATAGGACACTGCCTAGTAATGTGTCCCTGTTGTCCACAAGAATAACAACCAGTACCCCTACCCAATCCTCCGCCACCTAAAGGTACGTTGGATTGCTGAAAGATACCTCTACTAACAGTAGACTACACACTCTGAGTTGGCTAATCCTGTCGATTGTGCTTGTTGCGCCACCACTTATGGTTCTTTCCTGACTGAGGACTATTACCCTGTTGAGGCTGTGAATTATTATTCTTCTGAGGAGTACACTGATGTCCACCCTTAGTGGGTGTCTGTTGGTTCCTAGAGGAACCTCCTGTCTGTACCTGACCACCTCGTGGAACAAAACCTGCTATAGGTGCACTACCTATTTGGACACCTATATGTCCACCCAATGATAGAGTCAGATTCTCTTCCACAATGCGCGCTTTCTCAACTACAACTTCCAGTATTCAGTTCGAAGACTCTAACTCCTCCACTAATGTAGGCATTCAGACCCCTGATAAAATGTTGTACCAGCATTGCCTCATCATCTCCAATTCTTGCATATTGTTTGAGTTCATAAAATCTGCATTCATACTGCTCAACAGATAAAGCCATTTGACGTAAATCATGAAACTCATTAGCTCGTCGTTGCCTCTAATGCTCAGATAAAAATTGTGCTCTAAACCTCTCCAAGAACATCTCCCAAGAAACTGACCCAATCTTTAGATGGAGCTTCTGCTCCTCCAAACGCCATCAAGTAGAAGCAAAACCTCTTAGGTGCATGATAGCGCATCGAGCTCGGGTATTGCTACCGTATGGGTGCATAGCAAAACATCTACCCAAGTCTAATAACTAGGTCTCTGCCTCTAAAACACCACCTGTGCCATGAAATGTAGGAGGGCATGCCCTCAAAAAATCCCTCATATTTCCTACAACTATGGCATCCTGCTCTGCAGTACTGCCAATCCTCCTAGGAGATCTATCACGTTCCCTAACCACTTCCTGATCAACTTCCTGCCTCAGACCAAGTCTAGCAAGTACCTCTTCTAATAGGGGACACAACTGAGCTCCCTCAACCTCCGGTTGAATCGAAATCCATTTCTCACTTGTCTGTTCCAACTGAGGACCCAACTGTTCGGCATGTTCACCCTCATGGGAGCTCTGAGGGGGAGTAACCTGAGGGATTGGCTCACGGCCTCCTCCTCGACCTCTACCACAACCTCTAGTACAATTCCTAGGCATGATCCTACACAAAAACAAAAATGAGTCTCAGATACAAAACAAACAAGGCTAACATAAAATGATACTGCATACTAGGTCAACCTAACAGGCTCACAATTACCCAGAGCATCCAGTGTTAGAACCTTTGCTCTGATACTAATCTGTAATGCCTTGTCTTGTAACCTAAAGAATGTTGCATTGTCTTCGATAGTGTAATAAAAAAAATTTAAGTGTAATCATTTACTTAACTAATTGCAAACATCCCCTAAGATACGTGACAACACACTACTTGAAATTCCCATAGATGACAATAGTATTTAACATTGCATATATTTAATTCACATAAACTTAAAATCATACATTGGATAACATTTAAATTACATCAATAAAGGTATAATGTACA
>VDFB02221824.1:0-12344 GCA_007258455.2 Sequoia sempervirens | reverse complement strand
GATAGTGGATTAAGGGGATGCATTTCATGAACCTTACGATATGGATTAACAGGCCCTAAGAGGATGGCTTAAGGGGAATTATGAGAGTGACTTAAGGAATGCAAGATTATGGATTACGGGGATGTAAGAGGATATGACTTAAGGGTCTTTTAAGAGGATGGCTTAAGGGGATGCAAGAGGGTGGATTAAGGGGAGTTGAGATAATGAATTTATACTATCAGTTAAATGTATCTAGAACTATATATAGTTACCTATGTCTAGATTTGAATTCCATTGTAATATATGTGCATCTTTTCTCTTTTTTGTAAAGCATCTAATTTTGGGAGACTTGAAACAAAAAATGATATAAAACTTTAATTAGGAAATGATTAAATACAACTATATATATCAATTAACTATATAAATAGCTAGATATACTTACCAATATTTATTTACTCTATTGCACCATCTACATCCTCTCTTTTTTTTAATGCATCTATGATTGTCTCATGATCATCCATTGAAAGTGTCCATAAAAAAATATTAGCAGGCCTCCCTTGATATCTAACTAGTTTTATATTGGTTGCAAAAATCAAATGTGAATAATGTATAATCTTCTTGTGTCTTTCATAATCTTCAAATGTAGGCAAGCCATTCTTTCTCATCAAATATTTTCGAAGCCAGGTGCCAACAACAACCACTGAACCAGTTGGATACTCAAAGTTGTCATCATCCACTCTAGGATGTGCCAACTTATGTTTTATCTTAACACATCTAGCCAACCAGTAATTTGTCTCCTCTTCATTCCCCTCAGGTGCAACAACATCATACACATGTCTTGCAAAAATAAATACAAAATTCAATAAAGAGTGACTTATATTTAATTCAGATATAAACATGCATACATACAAAATTCAACTCAATAAATAATGTACCTTCTTGTACAAGATCTGAAACACGATCATAATCATTTGATGCAAACACTTGATTATCTTCAATTATCGTTCCATGTTGAACATTTGTCGATGTAGGCATTAAGGCTCTTTGTTGCCATTGTTCGACCCATTCCGTATTTTCACATGCCTCCCAATCACCTGCAATACAAAATTGACAAAAGCATTCCAACTCCCTTGTCCATACTATCTATGTGTTTGTATTCAAACTCTTAAACGAATGCCATTTTGCAAATCCATTAATTGTTTCACAATCTTGTTGAGAAAAAATATCATTTTCTTCAACTAACCAAAAGAAGCGTTGAATTATTGAGCTCTCACTTGTTCTTGTAGATAATTTGGTATTGCACCAATCTACAATTGCACGTGCATCTCTAAATTTCATAGCATCCTCAAATTTTATTTGCTCTCTAGCAAGAGCTCTTTTCACACATGCACTTGCACCATCATGTTCTCCCTTATCATGACCAGCTTAAAAAAAACTCCATATGTGTTGGATATTATTTTCCTTATGAAATTTACATAACCAATAAAACATTCTAGCATTTTTGAATTGACCCGTGCAATTATCTGACCATATGAGATGTTCTAGCATTTGAATTCCTCTCTCTTTTAAATTTTTATAAAATATATCAAAACAATATTGTACAAACTTAGATGAATGTAATCGATTATCACTTACATAAAAATGCTACTCTCAAAAAAATTATATTATCTTCTGTACTATCTTTTGCATGTCTATAAACAATGTGCACAAATATAGCTACTTGCATTGAATTATAATACTGTGATTGAATTTCTTCTTATGGAGAAAGAGTATAATTTTCAGCAAAATCAACAACTGACAATATAGTTCTAATTGGGAATGTGTTTTTACATAAATGAAATTGATTATCAAGCCAATGAGCATTATCAGAGTGTTGTACATATTTAGGTACAAAATTATCTTTAAATTCATTAATAAAAGCATGCACACTAACTTTTTCCACAATTAGCTCAACACGTTTTCCAGTTTTTCCATCTTTTAAAGAATACTCAACATTTTTAATTTTTTTTACATCCACTAATTGTTATCCAAATTCATCTAAACTACTTTCATGCATACATTCTCCTAATAATGAAAAGTTACTACACCTATCGCATTCTCCAGAAATGCATGCTTTAAAAAAAAATGAGTTTCTATTTAAAGAGGGATCACAAAACAAACCTGCTATAAAATCTTTGATTCTTTTAGGTGGCATATTAATGCTAGAAATGTCCTGCATAATTTGGTTAGCATGCAAAGTGCATTGTATATATCGAAATATATGATAATAATAATGAAATTGTACATGAGTCTTACAACAACAAGAGATATGTTGCTTATTAATTCTAACATACCAAGGTTTACACTTTTCAAATGATCTTTGACTTATGTTAATATTCAATGGTAAGATTGAAGCATCTAATTTTTTTTTTATATAATTCAGTTTGAGTCATATCTAAGAGATGTTTCGGATGAGGTTCATGAATTTTGGAACCCACCCTTAATTTTAAGACATCTCTAATGTTAGGTGATACTCTTGTATTATCATGCCAAAATTTATCGATTAAAGATTTAATTTCATTAGTTAATTTCATGTCTGATCTTGGGAGTCTACCACTAAAACTCCAACATTGATTAATAAGATCCTTTTCAATACTTTCTCTTCTTTTAGCAACTCTTATCAAAATTCTATGATTTACTTTTACACATTTACTTATCTTACTTAACATTCTTTTATTTGAAGTTGTTTTATACTCTAGAGTAGTTGTTATTGCACGATGAGCCACATTCTTATCTTTTGATCGAATTTTCTTACCAATAACATCAATAGCATTAGCAACACTAGATATGACTTGTTCTACTGAATAATCTTTCCTTTTTGATTTTACAAAAAACACCTAATTTTTTCATCACTTTTCTCATTTTCAACATTCTCATCAATTGCACCGTGAGTTGACATTGGAATCCTAATTTATTTCTATAAAAAAACATTTTATATATTTTATTTCCATAATTTCTAATTTGTCTTGAAGAAACATTATCATGAAGGTTATCTAGCACATCTGTTTCAATTGTAAATTTTTTTTTTCACCTTCATCCATAGAAGGAGTTCCATTTTCATTCACACAAGGGGTTTCATTTTCATTTTCAAATGTAAAAGGGATTTCATTGTAGTGCCCCTCCAGTTGCTATTATTTATTTCCAATTTGTTCAGGCTATTAATTGGTACCTTTACTATGATAGACGTTGATATTTGTTATTGTCTTAGGATCATTGGCTTTAGAGTGATGTGGATGTTATTCTGTGATGAGATGATGCACTATATGGATGTTATGTTTCATGTTATGCTTTTGATTAGCATAGTTGTTAATATTGATATATGCTTATCTATTGATTAATGATGCTTTACCTTCGCTAGTATTGATGTGACTATATAGGTGGAGGGGATGGGATTACATCACTCGCATGCAAGTGCCCTATTATTCTGTGATCTCTTTTCATGGTGTGACTATTATGATTATCCATGTACGACATTCTTTTTGATTACAGGATTGTAGGTATAGGACATCGTCTCCACCTGGTTTCATAGGTTTGAGCGTGTCCATATCCCAACGGTATTGTTTATTGAGAGATAGTAACAAAGTTTTCTTGTCAAACCACAACCCTGTAATAGTGTGTCGTCAGTTGGTGTCTAGTATGTTGTCGAGTCATGTCATCTTTGATGTTTTGATCATTTGTTATCAGTGTAAATTATATGTGGGAATTAATATTTAAGAGGTAGAAATGTTTATTTATGGATTTTAGATTAAATTGATATTTAAATTATTTAATTTAATTTAATTTTATTGGTAAGGTAATTTAATCTATTGAGTAAATTTATCTTATTAAATGGATAAATTAATTAAGTAAAATTCATTTATGTGGTAAATCAAGTTAATCTTCGTGGTTAAATTTATTTTATTAAGTCAATAAACTAACTAATTCAATTTATTTTGTTGAGTAAATAAATTGATAAATTAAACTTATGTTGTTGACTAAATAAATTAAATAAATTAAAGTTGTTTTGAAAATGCATAAATTAAAAGATTTAAATCTATTTGAAATTAAATTTTGTTTTGAAATGTTTAAAAGAGCATTTTTTTATTTATAGTTCTTATTGGTTGCAAACGAATTTACGATAAGATTAGTTATTTTCATGAAAGGTGTAATTGAGGAATTTAAAATATTGTGTTCATAGTTAAATTATTATTTTTATTTTAAAATAATACATTTAAAAGGACAAATATTGGATTTAAATGTAAGGTGTTTAATAGCGAGATTAATTGATTTTAAAATGATATATTTTGCAAACGAGAAATAGTTATTTTAAAATTATATGTTTTAAATCGAAGAAGTAAATGTTTATTTTATTATTATTTAAAAGCAATTAGGGAATTAAATATTTGGTTTAAATTTCATCTTTTGTCTGAAAGAGACGTTATTAAATCAGTTTTATTAAGGCAATAAATTATTGAATGTTAATGGAGGAAGTGGATTTAGGAAATCCAAATATAGATATAATTCTTGTTTGATTGCGCTTCTTGAATGTACACTTCATCTATTTTCGCTTTGGGGAAATTAGATTAGAAGGGTTGTTAAGTCTTCCATAAGAGGTTTAACTTTTTGGGGTTGTTGTATTATGTTAGTCAACATTTGTATTGCCTTGGGTAGTGCGTATAGATGCATCATGTTGTTTTACCTGATTGTCACGAACGAAGATAGTTTGTGCCTCCTTTGGATTAGGAGTGGATCATGTGATTTGTGCCTCCTTTTGGATTAGGAGTGGATTATGTGATTTGTGCCTCCATTGGATTAGGAGTGGTTTATGTGGTTTGTACCTCCTTTGGAAGGAGTGGATTATGTGTTTTGTTTCCTCCAATTGTTCGAAGTGAGTTTCATTATATGTCGCCTCCTAGAGTTGGAGTGATTGTTTATCTAGTTTGTATGCACTTTGGCACCCTTGGTGATTGGTTTTGTTTGGTATGTTGTCAATAGGAAAGTGGCTCTATGTGGGGGTCTGGCACACAGAGGGGCACTAGGGTAACTCACTTAGGGTTTAATTAAGTGATAACTTAAAAAGAATTAATGAAAAGACTTTCAGACTAATTAAGATAATGAATGCCTCTCTCATGACTCATGCACTTATTAATGCTTGAGATGAGATGAGAAGCATAGGTTGTATGGGGGTCTAGCAGCTGGTAGAGGCAAGCTAGGGTAACCCAGGATGGAGGTTCGGTAGCCTAGGAAGGTTGAGCCAGGGTAACTCATATAAAATTATGTGTGACACTCTCTCTATGAAAATCAAAAGTCATTTTTTTTGTACTATGTAGTTAATCATTGGTATCTGGAAGCATTGTAATCATATTGTTAGGTTGGTACTTGTTTGGTTTAGTGTTTTTCTTCCTATGTCTAGAGGTTGTAGGTTTTTCCTTGAAATCTTTTTAGTATCTCTTAGCACAGGGGTTGGTCCTTCGAGTACGATATGGTTGGGTGGAACATGCACCTTACTCTGTTGGGTTTTCTTCTTGTTTGTGTGGACAAAATTTCTATTTGGAGAGCTCGTGGGATCCAGTTTCATTTCATGCTTTATTTATTTAAGTTGAATCTTGTAATTATTTATCCCTCATTTGTTATCGAGGTCGAAGATGTATTATGTAACCATGATTATTGGATTTACCTCATTCGGGGAATGAGAGTTGTAATCTTATTGTTCAATTATGTTATCTGAAATCATGTGGTATCTCTTACTCTTTGATGAAATTTATCGTGTATGGAATGTAAGTGTTCTTGATTCTTTAAGTAATTAAATGTTATGGTTTCAATTTATTTTTCTTGTTTTTGTTTTTAAGTAATCTCAATCTCATAACCTTAGAAGTTGTTGGCAAGGGGTAGTGAACTTGCTTGTTAATTGTACTTAAAAAAGAAAAAAAAATAAAAAAAATTAGTACGTTTGAGTAGTTAATTGCAAATTCCTCTAGGGTTGCATGGCGGGGTGTTTACACATGGTATTAGAGCCCAATTTTAAACATTGGGTGCTTTGGGATAATGTGGAACCCATTAAGTTGTTAGTTGCGTAGGTTTATGCTCTAGGAACTATGAGCCCATGGCGTTGACCTAGATGCTTTGTTTGGTAGTCTATGTTTTCCTTTTGGGTTGATCTCACTTGTCTACCTAGAAGTGATTGTTAGGTGGTGAAGGTCCAATGGTGCAGAAAACTAGTGGAGAGGATAGGATCCTTAGTGTAGTGTGCAATGCACTGATATCCTTTCCACTAGGCGAATGCATTATAGACAATGGTGTAGCATGTGAATTTGTGCATGTGTGTGTGTGTTACCTATTTGTGTTCGCAGGATTCCAGGAGTAAGCCTGATCCTAGGGGGGAGGATGTAGTGCCCATCTAGTTGCTATTATGTATTTCTGATTTGTTCAGGCTATTATTTAGTACCTTTACTATGATAGACGTTGATATTTGTTATTGTCTTAGGATCGCTGGCTTTGGAGTGATGTGGATGTTATTCTGTGATAAGATGATGCACTATATGGATGCTATGTTTCATGTTATGCTTTTGATTAGCATAGTTGTTAATATTGATATATGTTTATCTATTGATTAATGATGATTTACCTTCATCAGTATTGATGTGACTATATAGGTGAAGGGGACGAGATTACATCACTCGCATGTGAGTGCCCTGTAATTCCATGATCTCTTTTCATGGTGTGACTGTTATGATTATCCATGTACGACATTATTTTTTATTATAGGATTGTAGGTACAGGACATTGTCTCCACCTGGTTTCACAGGTTTGAGCATGTCCATATCCCAATGGTATTGTTTATTGGGAGATAGTAACGAAGTTTCCTTGTCAAACCACAACCCTATCATAGTGTGTCGTCAGTTGGTGTCTAGTATGTTGTTGAGTCATGTCGTCTGATGTTTTGATCATTTATTCTCAGTGGAAATTATATGTGGGAATTAATATTTAAGAGGTAGAAATGTTAATTTATGGATTTTAGATTAAATTGTTATTTATTTTATTTTATTTTATTGGTAAGGTAATTTAATCTATTGAGTAAATTTATCTTATTAAATGGATAAAGTAATTAAGTAAATTTCATTTATGTGGTAAATCAAGTTAATCGTCGTGGTTAAATTTATTTTATTAAGTCAATAAACTAACTAAGTAAATTTATTTTGTTGAGTAAATAAATTGATAAATTAAACTTATGTTGTTGACTAAATAAATTAAATAAATTAAAGTTGTTTTGAAAATGCATAAATTAAAAGATTTAAATCTATTTGAAATTAAATTTTGTTTTGAAATGTTTAAAAGAGCGTTTTTTAATTTATAGTTCTTATTGGTTTCAAACGAATTTACGATAAGATTAGTTATTTTCATGAAAGTTGTAATTGAGGAATTTAAATATTGTGTTCATAATTAAATTATTGTTTTTATTTTAAAATAATATATTTAAAAGGACAAATATTGGATTTAAATGTAAGGTGTTTAATAGCGAGATTAATTGATTTTAAAATGATATATTTTGCAAAGAAGAAATAGTTATTTTAAAATTATATGTTTTAAATTGAAGAAGTAAATGTTTATTATATTATTATTTAAAAGCAATTAGGGAATTAAATATTTGGTTTAAATTTCATATTTTTTTTGAAAGAGATGTTATTAAATAAGTTTTATTAAGGAAATAAATTACTGAATGTTAATGGAGGAAGTGGATTTAGGAAATTGAAATATAGATTTAATTCTTGTTTGATTGCCCTTCTTGAATGTACACTTCTTTTGTTTTCGCTTTGGGGAAATTAGATTAGAAGGGTTGTTAAGTCTTCCATAAGAGGTTTAACTTTTTTGGGGTTGTTTTATTATGTTAGTCAACCTTTGTATTGCCTTGGGTAGTGCGTATAGTTGTATCTTGTTGTTTTACCTGATTTTCACAAATGAGGATGGTTTGTGCCTCCTTTGGATTAGGAGTGGATCATGTGATTTGTGCCTCCTTTGGATTAGGAGTGGATTATGTGATTTGTGCCTCCTTTGGATTAGGAGTGGTTTATGTGGTCTGTGCCTTCTTTGGAAGGAGTGGATTATGTGTTTTGTTGCCTCCAATTGTTCAGAGTGAGTTTCATTATATGTCACCTCCTAGAGTTGGAGTGATTGTTTATCTAGTTTGTATGCACTTTGGTACCCTTGGTGATTGGTTTTGTTTGGTATGTTGTCGATAGGAGAGTGGCTCTATGTGGGGCTCTGGCACACAGAGGGGCACCAAGGTAACTCACTTAGGGTTTAAGTAAGTGATAACTTAAAAAGAATTAATGAAAAAACTTTCAAACTAATTAAGATAATGAATGCCTCTCTCATGACTAATGCACTTATTAAAGATTGAGATGAGATGAGAATCATAGGTTGTATGGGGGTCCAGCGGCTGGTAGAGGCAAGCTAGGGTAACCCAGGATGGGGGTCCGATAGCCTAGGAAGGTTGAGTCAGGGTAACTCATATAAAAATATGTGTGACACTCTCTCTATTACAATTAGAAGTCAATTTTGTTTTACTGTGTAGTTGATCATTGGTATCTAGAAGCATTGTAATCATGTTGTTAGCTTGGTACTTGTTTGGTTTAGTGTTGTTCTGCCTATGCCTAGAGGTTGTAGGTTTTTCCTTGGAAGCTTTTAACTATCTCCTAGCACGGGGGTTGGTCCTTTGGGTACCATATGGCTGGTTGGAATGTGTACCTTACTTCATTGGGTTTTCTTCTTGTTCGTGTGGACAAGATTTCCAGTTGGAGAGCTTGTGGGATCCAGTTTCATTTCATGATTTATTCATTTAAGTTGAATCTTGTAATTATTTATCCCTCATTTTTCATCAAGGTGGAAGATGTGTTATGTAACCATGCTTATTGGATTTACCTCATTTGGGGAATGAGAGTTGTAATCTTATTGTTCAATTATGTTATTTGAAATCATGTGGTATCTCTTACTCTTTGATAAAATTTATCATGTATGGAATGTAAGTTTTCTTAATTCTTTAAGTAATTAAATGTTATAGTTTCAATTTATGTTTCTTGTTTGGGTTTTTAAGTAATCTCAATCTCGTAACTTTAGAGGTTGTTGGCAAGGGGTAGTGAACTTGCTTGTTAATTGTACTTAAACAAAAAAAATAAAAAAAATTAGTACGTTTGAGTAGTTAATTGCAACTTCCTCTAGGGTTGTGTGGCGGGGTGTTACATTCATTCTCATTTTCATCAATATGAGGGATTGCATTCTCATTTTCATCAATATTAGGGATTTCATTCTCATTTGCATTCTCATATGATATAATTTCATCATTTTTTTGTTTCTGCATTATTTCAACCTTAATATTATTGATCTCATCAATGGTGTATCTAGCTTCATCTAAACAAACAATACCAATATTATCAAAACTTGGGTTTGAATGCATACTTGGATAGATTTTTTGAATAGGTGCATTTTCCATATCATTGGGAGGTGGATTTCAAGACATACCTGAAGTTGTTTGCATATCATTCAATGTTGAAGTTGAAGGCATAGTTGGGTTTGTCTTTGTAATTGCATTTTCTTCCATATTCACCATCTCCACAATTGCATCATCTACATTCATTTCATCATTCATAGCTTTCTCTTGATCATTCTTGGAACTAGATGCTTCCAAATCTTTCATTTGATGAATCCTTTCTCTCCTTTCCCTTTATCTTTTTGCCTCCTTATCTTTATTTGCTTGAATTTCTTCAGGTGTCATTAACTTTCTACATCTTTTTTTTTGTCTTTTCTTATCACCCATGGTTACCAAACCCTTTTTGATGACAAAAAAAATAATTCAAAAAACCTATTTTCAAATTGCCACCTCCTTCAAATATTCAAATTAAATTATGTACTATGAAGATAATTTTTTCTATAAACTTTGAAGTACAAAAAAATCACGAGTACGTCCAAAAATTCTCTTTTTCAAAATATTCTTCTAAAAAGTTCCTGTACTTGATTCCACTTTAGAAAATTCAACCTGCACTTTGTCTCTTCCAACAATTTAAATAGAATATGCCCTACATAAGACAAATTTGCAATAAAAAATGTAGAAAATGACACTTTTGGACCGTACTACAGAAAAAGAATGTTGCAGGAAAATCGTGTTTTACTAGTATTTTTTAAATTAGGGAAAAATGACTATATTAGAAATGCATATGTATTATGAAATGCATACGCGTTATTTTCTAGGAATGCGTACGCGTTTCATAATGTGTACGCATTACCTTTACCCAATGGGTAAATAGACAACACGTATGCGTTATGCAACACGTACGCGTTTCATTTAAATAATGAGTACGCATTTTTGTAACGCGTACGCGTTATTTAAAAGTTGAATTCCCACACCACATCTAGCCTTGGTTTTAGGCTTGGGAAAGACTTGGCAATCCAAGCCTTAGCCTTTGACCTACAACTAAAAAACTAAGGCAGATTGAAGAAGAATGTCCAACTTTGACAACATGGCTGATGGACTTCTTTTCTGAATCAATCTATAAAATTAAAACCCATTAGAGAACACAATTTCTACTTTCCAAATATATAATTTTTATTAATATTGGATTATGTTTGCTATTTTTTAATTAATTTCTAAGTAAACTAGTCCTTAAACTTGAAATATTAGACTTTTTTGTTTTTTGATAACTCTTTTAAATTGGTTAAATTTTTTGTAAAAAAATTTATATGGGATCAAACTTCAGAAAATTCTCTACACAATGAAAAAAAAAAGAGTCAAAAAAGTTTAGTTTAGGAACAATTATGCTGTCTGTACACGTTGATTTTTAAAAGCAGCAATTAAGGCCAATATAAATTTAATAAAAAAAAATATTCAACCAAAAATTACAAAAAAAAAATTCAGACAAAATGTCATGTTGTTAGCTCTCTTTTCCCAAAAGGAATTAGCAAAATAATTTGATGAGGGCACAACCCGAGACATAGAAAATAACCCACAAACAAGAGAATAATTTTATTATTCAGAAAATGGAGCTTCTTACATGCAGAGGATCTCAAATCCCCAAGTTCTACAACATATGCAAGCTACAGAAGCTACAGATTAACCCTTTCGCAATATGCGAGCTTGTCCCCAAAAAGTTACCCAAAAATTAGAAAACCCGCCCATAAATAGAGATCCTCATTAGTTTGGAGCCAAAACAACATTCAAATTGAATTTAGGCGGTTTGGCGCCGGAAATTTACAACATCAAGTTCAAATTTGGAAAGGGCATTTGCAATGGTAACTTCTAGAAAGTGCGCCAACTTCGCGAGGCCATAACTTTTGATCCAGGACTCCGATTCGCGAACCGTTCGAACCGTTGGAAAGCTCTCGAAGTCAAGAACGCGCTCAAAATATGCTAAGCCGATTTCGGCAAGTTTCGGGGCCGATTCGGAAGCTCTAATTGCCTCAAATCCCACTCGGAAGATTTTCAAGTGCAAATCTGGGCAACAAAAATTGCAATATCTTTCCACCTAGGAAGAGAAAATAAAAACCGTGAATTAGAAATTTTATTATGACGAAAAGGGTATCCAAAAATGTAAAAACATCTAAAAAATGATAAACTTGAAATTTCACTATTTTTGGGTGATGCAAGATTGCCCTTACACCACTGGATGCTCTTGCATCAGACACCTAGGGTAATTTGAGAAGTGACCCTATCACGTCTCAGATGGTTGAGGAAAACCCAACCGGTCAACTACTGCCTTAGATAACCAGGATGAATCTTCAATAGGCCTTCCTCTCCATTTCACCAGATATTCTTCATACTGCCTGTTTCTGGTACTCCTTCCCACACGGCTATCCAAGATTGCTTCAACCTCCTCCTTTTCTGAAGTAGGTGCTGGAATCCTACACTGTTCCATCATTGGTACTTCCTCTGCACCACCATCATGATACTCTGTCAAATCCGAAATGTTGAACACATAGGAAATGTTGATTCCATCAGGCAACTCTACCTCATATGCATTCCCTGAATCATGCTTCTTTAAAATCTTACAGGGACCGAACTTCTTCATTTTCAATTTGTTATATGTTCCCACTGGAAACCTTTCTTTCCTCAAGTGGACCATCACTTCATCACCAATCTGAAACTCCTTATACCTCCTTTTCTGATTTGTCTTAGCCTTATACTGCATATTCATCTTGTTAATATGTTCTCTTACAACTTCATGTATATCCTTGATGTATTCTGCAAAATCTTCGGCTTTAGCACTTATTTTCTGATCTTGGTCCATCTTCCTCAATTCTGGAGTTGTTTTGGGGCTACCTCCATACACAATCTGGAATGGTGATCTACGAGTGCTTCT
>VDFB02221822.1:0-15124 GCA_007258455.2 Sequoia sempervirens | reverse complement strand
CTAAACTTCATCATCGCGACGTAGTTTGAGGTGTGACCCTAAAGCTAAACATTCAAAGAGGCCCATCGCGACGCACTTTTCATATACAGTTCAGTTTGGAGTTTGAATCCAAACTCCAAAATGTGCTGCAGCGTCGCTATTCGTGACTGTGGTGCAATTTGAGGCCATGCAACACCGAAAAAGAGTTTGAAGCATTGCAATATTGGATTGCTCGTAAAAAAATAACTCCTAGGCTATTAAATGCGCGCATAAATCAAAAAACAAGGTGAAGTCAAGTTGACTCACCACTAGTCCAGTGCCAGACAACCTTTGGTATGTGCATACTCGATCTGAAATATGTTGGGGAAGCTATTGTTGCGCCATCTCTCGAAGGGGTCAGAGCTCAAAAGTGTAGAATCTCAAAAGGCCATGTGTGCAAATGAATTGGAAGTGGACCCTTGAGGCCTGTTTAAGCTTGAAAATTAGGGTTTTTTTACCTCGTTTAGCCGTTTGACTAGGGTTTTGGTCCCCTGATCTCATTTTCGCCCAACCGAGGGTTGTTTTGCATCGTTTTGTCCCGTTTTAGCACGTTTTGGGCATCCTAGAGCCTTTCTGGACCCGTCGGGCACTTGGTTCTCTTTTTTTTGTGAGGTCACCAAAAAATCCAAATTTTCATCCGATCTCTCGAGGGGGCAGTATATTGGCATGTGTTCTCTCATTGGGCCAATAGTAGAACAATTTTGAACATTGGAAAATATTTGACTTTTGATCATGGCAAGGTTATTCTTTGAATCAACACAACAAGTTCATTGCTTCAAAGAGGGGAAAAATGTAGACATGGAAAATATACTGACATGCTTGATCTTGATTTACTAACATCATTTCATCTTGAATCATCTCCTTTGCTAGTCATTTAATTGAATAATCTATATTTGGTTAGTTAAACTCATCACTCTTCATCTCTTAATTAAATAAATCAATTTTATTTGATTAAGTCATTGTCCCTCTTTTAATTAAGTAATTCATTTTATTTAATCTCTAAAGTCATCTCATTTAAATTAAATAAATTTATCTTTATTTGATTTAAAGCTATCATCCCCTTTTAATTAAATAAATCAAAATCTTTATTTAATTAAGTCAATCATATTCCTCTCATTTTGATTTAAATCAACCCTAAAATCTAAGTCAAAATGGTCAAATCAGCTAATCCCTCATTAAATTAATTAAATCCTGATTAATTTAATCCTAATAACCTAAATTCTCTAGATTTTTCCACTTGCACATTAAAATACATTTAATTGATCTATTAAATCCCTATTTTCTCTCAACACGACATCTTTAGGGAAATATTCCTCCAAGTTTGAAAATCTCTCCAAGTGGGTTTGTCCTTCCAACAAAGCATTTAACCCTCTTTCATGAACTTGTGCATTGAGCCAAGTGACATTTAATTCATTCTTTTCTCCGTCCAACATGTCATTTCACAATTTTGAAATTTCACCTAATATCATTTATTGTGCACATTCATCAAAATGTGCTCAAGCTTCCTCCATTCACATCTTGAAAAGTGGTACTTGCCCATTGGGTGTTGAATGATCCCACATTGCTCCATTTTTCTCATTCCTCCATCTTGTCTTTCTATAAATGGAAGGCTTCCCTTTGGATTTTGGATCCACAACTTAGAGCAAAGTTACTCTCTTCACATTGAGAGCTAATTTTAACCATTTCATATCAAGTGTTCATCATTTTCATGGTTTCCATAGCATGGTTATGCCAAAATTTCATCAAGGAGCTTCAATCATCCACCAAATCTTCACAAAGCTTGCATAGGAGTTGGGAAATGGCCGATTTCTACATCAAATTGGCACCAATTCCCCAATGGGATTGAGGGTTTTCTTGTTCAAATAGGATTTCAATTACTTTCTTTGCTTTGTTCTCCAATTTCTTTCCTTTTTGAGCATTGTAGATGAATTTCATGGGGAATCTTTGTTCTTACTTTTATTTGATCTAATATTGTGTGTATTTCTTATGTTTGTGTAGGTATAGGATTGGGGTTCTACATTTTAATTTAAAGAGGAGATAACTTTAGAACTTAATTAAATAAAATGAATTATTTAATTAAAAGAGGGACATCGAGATTAATTAAAAAAAATGATTTAAATTTAATTAATAGAAGATAATGATTTAATCAGATAAAATTGATTTATTTAATTAAAAGATGAAATATGATGAGTTTAATCAAATAGAGATTATTCAATTAAATGGTTAGTAAAGGAGATGATTCAGGATGAACTAGTGTTAGTAAATCAAGATCAAGTGTATGGGATCAATCATTATATTTTATGTGTCTACAATTTGAATGTGTTGTTAAGGGATCTTAGTGTTTTTTGTCAAGCCATAAGTGCATAAGAGAAAAAGAAGGGTTAGCAACAACAAAGTGTGAAGAGTGAAGTTGTAGACAGAGAATGTACTGAGCCTAAATAAGTTGAAACCAAACAAAAACTAGAGAATCTAATTTGGATGTACATTCTATGAGTAGAACAGAGAATGTTCTATCTTATTGCACCTGTAATGTAAAACCCCTTGATTATGTTTTTCTCTTTTTGTTTGGGTTTTGCTCATTCAAATAGGTGCATTATAAAAGAGGGGATATGTTGTGTAAATAGTAGAAACAAAGAATAGGAGTGTAGAAAAAGAAGTAAATATAGAGTGAATAAAGAGGTGTAGAGAAGAGGAAAAGTTGTAGAGAGTGCAACATACATATATGTGCAGTTGCAAATAAGTTGCAACATAGAATTGTCATCAAAATTATAATATCTTGCATAAGCAAAAAAAGGGCATTGTAACTCAGTTTTCTTAGTCACAACATAGAGAAACACACTTTTGAGCATATTTTTCAAAGAAAAGACACATATTTCTATCTTGTATCTACTATAAGAACACCTTTTCTCAATAAAATTTTAGTAATTTTCCTTCTTAATAGTTGTTTCATTATGTGCAAATGAATTAGTGATTATGTTTTTTTGTGTTTTTATATGTTTAAACCTCAATTAAAGCATTCTCATTTTCAACACTTATAGGCATAAATCAGTGAATAAATATGACTAAATATAATGATTATGCAATTAATAAACAATGTATCAATATACCTACCAGTCGAAAAAAATCAGTGAACGAAAACAATTAAATAAACTACCAAATTGATCAAAATGATGATTAAAATTAATCACTAAATACACTACCAATGGACAAAACTCAGTGAATAAAAATGACTAATTAAGTGACCAATTAACAAAAAATCAATGATTACATTAGCGATTAAATATATCAGTGAATAAAAAATGACTAAATAAGTGACTTGATTAAAGTAATCAATGACTAAATCAACGACTAAATAAGTAACCAGTTAAATATATCAGTGAATAAAAAATGACTAAATAAGTGACCTGATTACAGTAATCAATAACTAAATCAACAACTAAATAAGTGACCAGTTAAATATATCAGTGAATAAAAAATGACCAAATAATTGACCAGATTATAGCAATCAATGACTAAATCAATGACTAAATATGTTAGTGAATAAAAAATGACTAAATAAGTGATCAAATTATAGCAATCAATGATTAAATCAACGACTAAATATACTACCAAATTGATCAATCAAAACAACCAAAAAATGACTAAAAATGGTTTAGTTATCAATTTGGTTATGTTATAAATGTTTGGCAATAAACTAATAATGGTCACATGACCATGTTTAGTCATTTATAAGCAGTTTTTAGTAGTTTTTTCAGTCATATATTGTTGTTTTTGTACTAGTGCTTGGTTTTGTTCGCAAGATGTTTATATTTAACCCATTATAAAAGTTTTATGTCCCACCAAAATTCTCTTTCTAAGTGTCATTCAAATGTCTTGTTCACTTGCCTTCATCTACATAATTAGTTCAATAAGATTTTTCACAAAGACCACTTACAAGTGAAATCCCTGTGAAATCATATTAGGCTTCAACAATCTTCACACTTGCACGAAAACATTCCCATATGAACCCAAACCTAAAGTAATGTTTTTTCCTAATTCACTTGCAAGTTTCCACAAGTTTTAACTCGATTTAATTTTTGTAGAAGTTTCATCCCTTATTGAACTTACCCTTTCTTGGTTAGTGCAATTGTCCAATTCACTTTAATTCACCTGCAACTATACAAAGTTTACATCATCTAAGTGTGGTAGATATTTGACTTCCATTTGAACAAGACCATCCAAGGCAATTATTTGGTTCACTTAAAATTTATGCATCCGTACATTGATGGCATCACCAATGTGTCATGCTTACGTCATCAGTTCCAAAGACCAACTTTACACTCATTTGTAAGATAATGACACTATTTTCTCTCTAATGGAATCATTATTGGAGATTTTTATCCAAACCTAATATAAAATGTTATTATCTAAATCATTTAAGATCTATTACAATACACTTGTGTATGAATTTCCCGCATTAGTGGAAAAGTCACTCTCATATAAACCTGATATTAAGGAGCATCTTGCATCCAATTCACATATGTTATTTTATATGTCAATGCAATTCATTTTTTTGCATACTCCTTCCATTGCAATAAACACTTACTTACAATACATACTTACCTAGCACTTCCTAGGTATTGAATGAGCTTGATTTACAAAGAATTAAAATGGATAAGAGAAAATTAATTTTCCAATTGAATTCACAACAAGATAACAATGATTAAGGTGATAATTTTTTAGCAATGATTTGTAGAATTAATAGTTGAAAAAAGATTTGTTTAAGCAACTTGAGGAAGGATAGTGATGTATTCACAAATTTTTTTGGTCAATATAGAGGTTTGATTCATAGAAGCAAAAGCCAAGGTATGTATTGGCATAACACTTTATAATTTAGGAATGAATTGAAATTATTTATTCCTACAATTAATTCAAATATCAATTACACTTGATTTATGTTTTTAATGCCCCAAGCTGACATGCTTAGAACAAAACTTGATGGAACAACATTTTTTGAAACAATGAAAACCACACTGATAATTTAACATGTCATACTTGCACAACAACGTGCACACAAGTTTCACAATGACACAATGAAAAGAACAAGGAAACTTTACCATTGTATAAGGTGGCAACAATTGAAGACTAACCAATTGTGGGATAAATTTGCCACAATGAAAATACAAGAGAAAGAGGACAACACCTACATGGTGATCTGTTACTAACCACAATCATGTTCTCTTTTCTTAACATGAGACCAATTTGTGGTCATTTTAAGACAAAGATGGTTACCTCAACTCTTCTTTGACCAAAATCTAACAGATTTCCATAATTTACATCAAGAAGACATGTCTGTGGTAGAATACTAGGAGAAGTTTACCCATCTTTTAAAGTACATAACTTAGTATAAAAAAGATGAAAGGCTTAGAGTTAGGAAATTCATCATGGGACTTAATTCCCAAATAGGTGGATAAGTAGATGTGCATGGTCCAATCGCTATGGATAAAGTGTTTGTGAAGTCTATAAAGTAAGAACAAAAAATGAAGTCAATCTCTTCTTATTGTGAAAAGAATCACAAAAAGTATGATTGGTCACAATCTTCTCAACCATTTAATAAAATAAATCACAAGTACAAAGTGAGAAGGAAAAATGACAAAAGATTTAGAAATAACCAAAATTAGTCCAAGAATGAAAAGAAACAAACAACAATTTCAAGAGAAATGGTGATAATTCTATTAAACCTTCTGAAAAGCCAGGACCTCCTAGAAGATGTTTCTCTTGTGGAGGTGATCACTATGCAAACTAGTGCCTGAACAAGAACTAAGGAGTTCAATAGTGAGATAAACCATTACCAACCCAAAAAGCAACCTTCCAACAAAGGATTCATTCAACCTTAGACAACCATCAAGCAAAGTACCAGATTACTCCCATCGATACGACAAGTACTTTATCCCATTTCTATTTTACTTGATATTAGCACAATAGAAAGTTTTATTGCACCAAGCTTATTAATTAAATTTCATAGAAGAGATGGATTTATGGCTAAACCTTGGTCAGTTGAATATGCTAAATAGACAAAAAATTAGGTAGAGTAATGCCTATTTGAAGCTAGATTTAATCTCTCAAGTTTCTCAACCGAAGTGAGTCTATATGTAGCCCCTATAGGTTCCTATGGTGTTTTCCTAGGGATAAATTGGTTATGGAGGCATAGGGCCAGGGTGGATTGTTTTTCAAATAGAGTAGATTGTCTAGATGACATAGGAAACAAGGTATTCCTTCAAGGCACTCAAAGAGAAGTCAAGGTTAGGTAGATCTTTTCCATGCAACTTAAGAGAGATTAGCAAAAAGGATGTAAGCTCTTTCAGTTAAAATGGAAAAAATAGAAGAACTCAAAGAGCTTATCATTCTAGATGATCTAATTTATTGTGAATCATAGAATCTCCATGAGATTGAAGAATAATATCTTGATGATCAAAGAGAAACCTCTGTAGATAACTATCCCTTCAATATTTTTAGGATGTCTTTCTAGATGAACTCCCTAGGTTACCCCTGAAAAGAGCCTTTGATTTCTCCATCGACATAATTCCTAGTTTTGAACCAATATCAAAAGCACCATACCATCTGGACTACATAGTTGATGGAACTAAAGGCTCAATTGTAAGAACTGTTGGCGAAAGGGTTAATTAGACCCCACTATTTCAACATAGGGAGCACTTGTACTCTTTATCAAAAAGGACGATACCTTGCATCTATGCATATACTATTGTATGCTTAACAAGGCTTGATGATAAAGAATACGTATCCTTTACCACGTATTGATGATATTTTTTATCAAATGTTTGACACAAAATTATTCTTGCAGATCAATTTACGATCTAGTTATCATCAATTTGTAAGGAAGCTAAGGTAGTGGAACAACTTCCTACAATAATCTTGAGAGGAGAATAATGTAAGACTTTTATAGATCTTTAACAGTTAAAGAAACTTAAATAAAAATAAACACAAATATTGTGCATACGACAACACAATGATTTACGTGGGAAAACCCTTTCAAGAGAAAAAACCCACACTCTAAAAGTCACCTAATATATTATTCAAAAATCACAAAGATTACAATATACTTGCAGAGCAAGCTTCTCACAAGAGTATCACCACTTAGAGATCTAGAGGCAACACAACTGCTATCAGACTCTCAGAATACATCATAATACATAACCACAATACAATGCCCTCATAATATAGGGTTTCCTTCTAGCGAAAGCCAAGCTAATAAAATATTGGTCATTGTGTGAACCCCTAATTCGAAGTGCCTACAAAAACACAACAACAAACAATGTTAGAGAGTTATTTTGTAAGCATGAACAAGGATTCCCCATGAAATCCATTCACAAAGCTAAAAATAGGAAATAGAACAAAGAAAACAATGAAGAACATAATGGAAATATGAAATCCTAATTTAGCATGCAAACACTTGATCCCATGGGGGAGTTGGTGCAAATAGGTGTGTGGAGATTTGCCCTTTCCCAACTCCTTGAATGAAAATGTTGATTGAAGATGATTGATCCACTTGATAAGTCCCTCAATGAGCTCCAAAATCTGCAATAAACTAGTTAAGAAGATGGATGGAATTTGAGAGATATTTGTGCATAATAACTTTGCATAATTGTGGATGATAAAATGCATGGTGAAGCATTCTATTTATAGAATGTTGAAATGGAAACAAAGCCAAAATAGAGCAATGTGGGACAAAGATTTGGCCAATGGAAAAATGCCACTTGTCCAAATGTGATTGGGTGAGGAATGAGCAAGTTTTGACAAATGTGCCAATAAATGCATTTTTTGAATTTGAATTCTGAGAAAAGACATGTAAGAGGGGGAAAGAAAATTGCATTAAATGCCCCTTGGCTCAAGGCAAGGACATGTAAGAAGAAGTAAATTCCTTGTTGGAAGGACTTGTAAGAGAGAGTAAATGACATGTTGGAAGGACATGCCATTCAAATTTTGAATTTGAAATAGAAGAATATTCCTCCAAAAGATGCTTTGTTGAGGGAAAATGAAGATTTAATAAATCAATAAATTGATTTATTTGTGCAAGTGGAGATATCTAGAGAATGCAAGTGGGGTGAGATTAGTATTTAATCATGGTTAGATTAAATAAATGATGATTATGTTAGTTTAATGATGATTAGGTGAGTTGACTTATTTTGACTTAGATTTTTGGATTAATTTAAATCAAACAAGAGAGGAAATGATTTAATGAGTTTAATTAAATAAACATGTTTTGATTATTTAATTAAAGAGATTGAAGTAAGATTAAATTAAATAAGATTTTAATTTATTCAATTTAATAGATAGACTTTAGAGATTTAATTAAATAAAATTAATTATTTAATTAAAATAGGGATAATTAGATCGTATGAATTGATTTAATTAACAAGGGAAAGTGACTTAATTAGACAAAAATAATTATTTAATTAAGAGACTAATATTGATGAATTTAATCAAGATAAGGGAATTTGATTAAACAGTTAGACCGAGGGATGATTTAGGAAGAAACGATGTTAGTAGATCAGAGTTAGATGCGCAATGTCAACTTGTACATTTTGCGTGTCTACATTTTGCCCCTCTTTGAAGCAATGTACTTGTTGCATTGATTCAAAGAATGATCTTGTCATGATCAAAATCAAAAAAATTCTGATTTTTCGGATGCCCCACTATTGCCCCAGTGAGAAGAATTGCACTGGTATATTGCCCCCTCGAGATGTTGAATGGGAATGCCAATTGCCAATCAAAATCGCGATAAAATGCGAGAGGAGTGGTTGATGTAGATGAATGGACATTCATTAGCTGTGGGTAGCTTCATGTACCAATTGGGATAGAAATGTTAGTAAAGATAGAAGAATGTGATAGAAGAATGAAAGAATGAGATGATCATGCAAATGGTGATGACTACTTGCCGTGGAGTTGGGATTTTCAAAGGGCAGATTTCCTTATGTTTGATAATACACGCAGTACGATGCATCAAGGTATCGAGAACCAGGATGGCATTGTACCTAGTGTGATGGACTTTGACTCGACAAATCAGATAGGAGTATTCTTGTTCACACCTGACATACGGAACCCTGTCTAGAAAATAGTTCAGATATTTCAAATATCTCAGACCAAAACATAGGAAGGCGAGCCTTTCTATGTGGTCAACAAGAAACTTAAAACACCCTTGCTACAGACTAAACAAAAGCACGCATGACCAAGGTTATATTACAAAGATATCCAACAAGCACAGCAGACAAAAGATAATGATCGTTGCCCCATTCCTATCTCTCTAAATCCTTCGTTTGGACATCATCGAGAGGTCCTTGGAATGAGCACAATGAGATAAATCAAACAAGATAAAGTAAGTGAGAAAACAAACTAATGTTCTTCGTACCGTTAGCCAAGAGAAATGATGTTTCGAAAGATGGGGGCCAAAACTTATTGCCAAAAGATAATGTCCATTGTCGAAACGGATCCTAGGACATGTTAATGACACGTCGTTTTGTTTACCCAAAGTGGTTGGTTTGATAAAAGTGCCCATTGTCGGAACGGATCCTAGGACATGCTTTTATCAAACAATGATGAAATTGATTTATGATTTATATGCCATTGATAAGAAAAGAGTTGACCAACTTGCTTGCTGACTGACCTATACTTGAGATTTTGACAGTTTAGGTTTTCACATTTGACTGCTAGACTTGTTTCCGACTATTTTACCAAAGGTTGAGGGTGATGACGATTTATTATGGATGATTGATTATTGTGAGTGTAAGCGAGATGAGGCGGATGGATTTTTTTCAAATATTTGGATGTTTTTGAAGTTTTGCAATGTTTTGAGGCTGTTTTTGGTATTTTTTTGAGATTTTCAAATGTTTTGATTTTCAATTTTCCAATGTTTTGAGATTTTCTGAGATTTTGACCAAGAGACTAACCTAAAGACCTATCTAGGGGTCTCGAGGGCTGGTCAACAGACAAGCCTTGCCTACGTTATATACGCAGGGACCACGTAGTTCGACTGACGTCTTGACCAATTTACAGATGAAGATATACATGATGAAATGTCAGCTTATTATGACGTAATTATGACGTGACTTCTATAGGACCGACCTAAATGTCTCGAGGATAATCAAAGATCAACCTGCCTATCGCCTTCAAGCTCGAGACAACGAGTTCTGACAAGACGCACTCGCTTTTGACTCTTTTGACTAACTTTTGACTTGTTTGGATTTTGATATGTTTTGAATGTTTTTGGATTTTCTAATTTTTTGATGTTTTTGGATTTTAAGATCATACACGAATCCGATCCGATGAGAATGTGCCCCCAGTGTGAGGTGATAGACTACTCCGATATAGGCAGGACAAACTGACCTTTTAAGTGGGCCGAGTAGCTCTAGGAGGAATCATGACACAAACGCAAGACCAAGCTATGGTGTAGATGCAGATGGAAGGGTGAAATGCGATGATATGCGATGGGTGAGTGAATGATGCAAAGTAAGTCATGGAGACCAAGATGGATGGAGAGTGCTTATTTACACAAGGTGCCTATTTACCAGGTTTTCACCAAGGTACTTGCCCAAAGTGTCACCGAAGTGGTTTTCACTAGAGGACGATTTTTTTCTCTTTACTATTTTCTTGATTTTTTTGTTGTCACCAAGACACCTGTTTGCCAGGTTTTCGTCGAAGTAACCATTTTTTCAGTACTTTTTATGATTTTTTGGATTTTTCGGTTCTATACCTTAAAAGATTTAGGCATAAAACTTTTTGAGATGGGAGCTATTCATGGACTCTTGCAGAGGTTCCCCTTCGGGTGTTGATAGCTGATATGCCTTTGATTTATAGCTTGCTGTGACGATGAAAGGTCCTAACCAATTGGGTTCAAACTTGCCCTTGCCATTTGGGTTTAAGACATTCTTCTGATTCTCTTTTAGCACCAATTCTCCAACCTGGAAAGTTCTGCTTGTGATTTTCTTGTTGTAGCTCCTTTTCAGTCTATTCTGATACACTTGCAGATGGTTTAAAGCATCCAGACGTTGCTCATCCAATAGTTCCAGCTCGTTCAGTCTTGAAACTCGATACTCCTCATCCGTGATGAGGTTTTGCAATGATACTCTGAGGGATGGTAGCTCGATCTCAATGGGCAAGATGGCCTCTGATCCGTAGACCAAGGAAAATGGTGTGGCACCAGTGGGTGTACAGATGCTAGTTCGGTAAGCCCAAAGGGCAGGATTAAGCTGCAAATGCCAGTCATGACCTGTGTCATTGACTGTTTTCTTAAGGATTTTGAGGATGGTTTTATTTGTAACTTCTTCTTGGCCATTGCCTTGGGGATAGTATGGGGTGGAAAAGCGATGTTGGATTTTGAACTTATCACATAGGTCACGGACTTCCTGATTTTTGAATGGTGTCCCATTATCTGAGATAATGGCTTGTGGGACACCATAGCGGCATATGAGATAGTTTAGGATGAACTTTGAGATCTGCTTTCCTGTTATGTAGGTCATAGGTATGGCGTCAACCCACTTGGTCAAGTACTTAGTTGCAGTTATAATGAATTTGTGGCTGTTGGATGAGGTGGGTGTGATTTTCCCAAAGAGATCGAGTCCCCACTGTGAAAAGGGCCATGGTGTGACGATTGGATGAAGCTCTTGAGCTGGAGCATGGATGAGGTCGCCGTGTTGCTGACATTGTAGACACTTCTTGACGTATTCATGTGCCTCTCTGTCCATGGTAGGCTAGTAATACCCACTTCTTAGCAATTTCTTAGACAAGGTCATGCCACTCGAATGAGAACCACAGATGCCGTTGTGCACCTCAGTTAGGGCAGCCGAAGCCTCCTCAGGGTTAAGACATCTTAGTAAGGTTCCTTCTATGCTTCTGAAATATAGGGTTTCTCCTAAAATGACAAAACGAGATGCTTTCTTGATAAAGGTTCATCTAAGGCTTGAACGCAAATCGGCGGGAATGATACCTATCCTAAGGTATGTATAAATGTCTTGGTACCACTGATCGTTCGGGCCAATGATTTTGCCCACAAATTCTGACTTTGGTACCTTGAATGCTGGTACGAGAAGCTGCTCTACTAAGAAGTCATATTTCAGAACATTTCGAGGGATCTCTAAGAGTGATCCAATAGTTGCCATTGCATCTGCTGCTCTGTTGTTGGTTCTTGGTACTTGCTCGAATGTGATGTCAACAAAAGATTCCTTGAGATTTTCCACCAGCCTTTTGTATGGAGTTAGCTTATCATCCTTTGTTTGGTACTCATTGTTCACTTGATTTATGATAAGCTGTGAATCTCCATATACCTTCAATGTCATAATGTTCCACTATACTGCTATCCTGAGACCTATAGTTAAAGCCTCATATTCTGCAATGTTGTTGGTACAAGGGAATGCTAGTTTGTATGATCTTGGTATACAATCCCCTTGTGGAGTGATGAAGAAGATTCTAGCTCCTGACCCGTGTTGTGTGTAGGAGCCATCAAAGTATAGTTTCCAATGAGTAGCTATGTCAATGTTGAAAATGGATTCATCTGGAAATTCTGAAACAAGTGGGTTCTCCGCATAGATAGGTGCGTCTGCCAGTTGGTCTGCAATGACCTGTCCCTTGATTTCCTTGCGCTCCACATACTCAATGTCATATTCTGATAATATCATTACCCACTTAGCCATTCTTCCCGTAAGCATTGCCTTTGAAAGAAGATACTTTAAGGGATCAATTTTAGCTATGAGTTTGATCTTGTGTGCCAACATGTAGTGTCTGAATTTTTGGGATGCAAACACCACTGCTAGGCAAGCTTTTTCAATGAATGTATAGTTTAACTCATGGCCCACCATTGTACGACTGATGTAGTAGATGGCTCTTTCTATTCCATTTTCATCATGTTGTGCTAGGAGAGCACCAAGGGCTGCTGCAGTTGCTGAGATATAAAGGATCAATGGTTTGTTCTGAATTGGAGGCCTTAGTACTAGAGGTGTTAACAGATATTCCTTGATTTTGTTGAAGGCTTGTTCACATTTGTCATCCCATTTGTACGTTACCCCCTTGTGGAGTAAGTGAGAGTAAGGGATTTTTTTGTCTGCTAATTGTGCTATGAATCTACGAATTGACTGAAGCCTGCCTTGGAGACCTCTCAGTTGTTTCAATGTCCTAGGAGCTTCCATTTCAAGTATTGCTTTCACCTTTGCTGGATCAATCTCAATGCCTCTCATTGACACTATGTAGCCCAACAACTTTCCTGATTGTACGCCAAAGACACACTTCTTGGGATTCAAACGAACCTTGTATTCTTTTAGTCTGTCAAAGATAGCACTCAAGACTGATATATGATCCTTCCTCTTTTTGGATTTTCCCAAGATGTCATCGACATAGTCCTCAACTATTTTGTGGATCATGTCATGGAATATTAGTGTCATGGCCCTTTGGTATGTGGCCCCGGAATTCTTTAAGCCGAATGGCATTACGTTCCAGCAGTATGTGCCCCAAGGACAAGTGAAAGATGTTTTATGTTGGTCTTCCTCTGCAATTCTTATCTGATTATAGCCTGAAAATCCATCCATCAAGGAAAGCATCTCATGCCCCGCGGTCATATCTACAATCATATCAATGTTAGGCAACGGAAAATCATCTTTTGGGCAAGCCTTGTTCAAGTCCCTAAAGTCCGTACAGATTCTTATGCCCCCAGTTGGTTTTGAAACCGGTACTAGATTGGAGACCCACTCAGGGTAGGCGATCGTTCGTATGAATCCCGCCTCTAGTAGTTTATGGAGTTCCATCTTGACTAATAGAGCAATCTGTGGGTGCATCTTTCTCAACTTCTGTTTTACAGGTTTAGCTTCAGGATAGACTGCCAAGTGATGAACCACTACCTCCAGATCCAATCCTGGCATATCAGCATAGGTCCACACAAAATTTATCTTCCTCTCCTTTAAGAAGGTAGCCAACTCCTCCTGTTCTTTGCATAATAATGACTCAGCGTAGAATGTAATATGAGGAGTTTCTTGTGTTCCCAGATTAATGGGGTTGCACTTTTCTGCTAGCATAGCTGACTTTTCTTGGTGTATAGCTGTAAGAGGAAGATTGAATCCCCCATCCTCAGGCGCCTCAGAGAGGTTTTCACCATTGGATGCGTCCTTTCTTTTTACTTTTTCAGAGTCGGAGAGTGCCACAAGGTGGTTTTCACTCAAGGACTTGGAGATTATTCTCCATTTTTTATTTTTGCGACTGAGGGATTCAATCGTTTCTCCATAGTATGCATGTGTATCCAGCTCTATGATAAAACCTGCCTTATGATCCCCACATGGAATGTCATCCCTAAGTCCCATGAATTCCGAGAGCGCCTTATCGTTTTCAAACATGTCAAGAATTGGTGGTCCCCGTTGGTCGTAATCAATCAGTTGGGGATAGACTAATCGGATTTCATTGCTTTGGTTTTTAGACTCATAAGACAAGGTGCTAATCATAAGGACATTAGTATCCTCAAACAGCAAAGGTAATCCTATTTCTGGTGACTCAGTTAAATCAGTGGGCATTCCTAAAGTCATGGAGGATTGTGGAGTAGTTACGGATTCCTAAGGAGGCATTCGGTTCCGTCTATCATGGGCACCTCGACCAAGTACAGTTACCTTAGGAGTAGGATGACCAATGCCAAGATTTTTTATTTGCTTCTCAGGTATAATGGGTATTACACGCCCGTTATTATCTTGGCCTAACCCTTGGTTCCAGTTATAGCCCATCGAGAGCATCATCTTCATACCTTTGTTTCGTTCGTCCATAGGCAATTCAACTGCTGGTATATCATCTCGATAGAGGAGATGAGATAAGTCCCCCTCTAATGTTTCCTGACCAAGATCTCCTGCACTTGTGAAGGTAGGGTTTCGTTCATAGGAGCCTTGAGATGTTGACGCTTCTTGTGATTGTGGTCGTCCTCTTGATCTAGGAGATTGTGGTAGCTCTCCTACTACAAAAGCATTCTTAGGCATTGAATAGTTTCCACAACCATCATCTTGTATTATGACTTTGATATCAGAAAAGGCGGGGATGGCGGGGGTGGAGGGTGTCTCTTTCGTAGAAGTGAGAGTGGCGGGATCCACGT
>VDFB02221821.1:0-33648 GCA_007258455.2 Sequoia sempervirens | reverse complement strand
ATTTCATATTTAAAAAATATACATATAGGAAGATATATATATATATATATATATATATATATATATATATATATCCATATATATAGACCAAGACCACTATGGCTTGTTTGACAATGCAACAACAATTTTTATATAAACATGTATATCTAAATAGATGTGTATGCTATCTTTATTCGTATTTATGTATACTTTGATTTAAAAAGAGTCAAAAATAGCATAGCACCACAATGGCTCTTTTGATAATGCAACTTAATCAATATATTTTCTCGCACATTTCAAAGTATACTTTCCCACACTGCAACATTGAATATTGCATTTACTTCCTCCCACGCCATTGTCCAATAATGCTAAGGTGCATTAACCCTCATGCAAGGAACCACTTTCCATTCTACTTCCATGCAACGATCCAACCGGATCCACCACCACCAACCCACATAATTAGAAAACTCCATGTCATCAGAAACAACCCTGGGGAACTCACCACCAACTGAGAAATTTCTGGCACTGATAAATTCTATTCACAACTGGGCTAACGGAAATCCCAACAAAAATTTCAAATAGATAGATGATAGGTAAATGCCAACTATTACATTCTACTTTTGAGTTCCAAGGTGGCCAAGAGCCCATTCTTTGATATATATTTTAATAGGCTACAATGTTTAAAATATGTTGTTGACTTTGAGAACTTTCATCCTCTACATATTGTTTCTCCTTGCCGATGTCCACCTTTGACATTATGCCCATTCCTACGTAGGTCCTTGCTTGGCATGTCAGTGACTACATAGTTAGGAATAAATATAGTATACACATCTACTTAGATATAGCAATGTATATATAAATAGATATATACATGTGTACCTATGGATATGTATATCTAGTTATATGCATTCTTTTAAATGTGCAAAAAAGGGTAAATTCAATGCATATATGTACTTAACAATTTTTATTCTTTTTGTTGTATATTCTATTGTTTGGATAAGAAAGGATAATGCAACCAACTAGAAACATACACAAATCTTTGCATGTAGGTATATATATATAAATATAGTAAAAACTTTATGCATACATATATAAGCAACTTGAAAGACAAATAGATACATATAGGGATATATACATTTGTATTTATCAATTTTATTCTTGTTGTATCTCCTGATGTTTGGAGAGTATTAAAAGAGGAATGGTTATTACCCATTTTCATTTAATCAAATTAGTAAAATGGTTGGTAGATCATGAATATTTCTAAGTTGTCTAGTAGTTTCCATTGGATGTTGCAATACATTAATCTTTTATTTTTATTGTGAAATAGAGTTCCCAATTAGTGAACTATAATTGTATCATTTCCTCCCTATAAAAGTTCCCACCACTATGTCTGCAAAACCAGGGTTTGTAGATGGGTCTCTAGAGCCCCCCAAAATTGATTTGGTGATTGATTTAGTGACATCCCCCATAGGTTTCATTGAGGATTCTAGCTCTAAGGGCACTAGCCACCAACCTCCAAATCATGATTCCATAAGTTTATATTTCCTTTTCCTCATACATGTTGCAAATTTGTTGTATCATTTCCTCCCTATAAAAGTTCCCACCACTATGTCTGCAAAACCAGGGTTTGTAGATGGGTCTCTAGAGCCCCCCAAAATTGATTTGGTGATTGATTTAGTGACATCCCCCATAGGTTTCATTGAGGATTCTAGCTCTAAGGGCACTAGCCACCAACCTCCAAATCATGATTCCATAAGTTTATATTTCCTTTTCCTCATACATGTTGCAAATTTGTTGTTATTGTTTCCTTCCTCTTTTGTATTCAACCTAAACATTTCCTTTTAGTTTCTTTAATTTTACAATTCTCAAATATAGAAATGCACACCACATACCCTTTCATGTTTATGTGTCTAGTTTTATTGTCCTTTAGTTGTATACACACATGGCTAACCTTGGTAAAGCATATAGATGTGGAAGTAGATATGAATTGATCTTTTCCAACACAAAAAACATCTCTTTTCAGCCATTTTTTTCCTTACTCCTTTTATCCATTTGGTGTGATCAAGTAAATTTTCCATGATTGAACTTTTCTTTGTAGGTTGCAAAGAAACAACCAACTTTGACTTCATTTGCAATTCATTCTATCAATTCTAGAGATGTCATTCCCTCTTCGGTCCTTCAACTCTTGTCCTTTAAAATTTTTGGTGGTGATGAAGGGAAGGTTGAGCAATACAATGTTATCTTGTCTAATAGACACCATATGCAAATAGGAACTCTTCCCTCCAAATGCAATGACTTGTTGTTTTCACGTGCCTTGAAAATAGGGTCTCGCATATCTTTGCAAGACTATGTCTATAGAACTATCTAGGATTCAAGGTGAGTTGCGTTGTTTCTTCTATATTTATTAAAATTCTCTTTCTCCTTTGTATCTGCCTAAGATAATGTCTCCAACATATTATTTTTCCTTATTTTTCAGGGCCTTAATCATATTCAGCTTAGTCATCATTATGCTAGATTGTCAAATAAGTAGGGCCCCTAAGTACCTCTTCAAGCACCAAGAAGAGAAAATATTGGGACCAGAGTCACCTTCTCCTTCTAAATAGACCCTAAATTTGGTGTTTAGTTGTCCCCACAATAACAAAATAGTCCAAATGTCCACCCTATTAAAGCTTCAAGAACATTTATCAAACTATTTGGATAGTCAAAGGTTGTGTAACACATATTAGAGAGATGTACCATTTCCATACACAAAGAGGTGAAGGCCAACTTTTCAATTTTGACATTATAGATATGGAGGGGACAAAAATTCACGTTACTTGTTTTGACAATATTACTGAACTGCATTATTGTAGTACCCCTCCATTTATGCTTATGCTTTCTAGTTACATGTTTTCATACTATTAGACTATTGTACTTTGTTTGGATATTTTGATCGCTAGTTTTGAGCGATAGTGGATTCACTTTGTGATATGATGATACAATGTGTGGTGATTACTGATTTTTGATATGCTTTGTTATAGCGTAGATGTTTTCTTTCAGATGATTATTGCTATGCATATGTTTATGATGGACTAATTGTTATTTTAGTTGTCAGTCTGATGTGATGTGTATTGGTGTGGAGAACGGAATTGCATCACTCACTTGCAAGTGCCCTGTGATGTCCATGATTTTCTCTGCATGGTGTGCCTGTACAATGGTTTATATATATGCATGTTATTGCTTGGCTGTAGGATTGTAGGTACATGACACCGACTCCACCTGGCTACTCAGGTCTGAGCGTGTCAAGACTCAATGGAAATGTTGATTGGGAGGTAGTAGCATGGTTTATCCTAGTCTAGTCTATAACGTGTTCATAGTACATTGTCAGTTTTGTTTGGAGTCTTTGGTTGTCTTGTTTTGTCTTTTTCTGTTTGAATTGATTGCTTGGAAGGAAATTTTTGTTAATTAATAATAGTTTATTATGTTTTAATTACTATTATTTAAATTAATTTTTTAAATGTTAAAGAAATTAGTTTTACATTTTAATTAATTAATTAATTAGTTTGTTTGGTTGAATATAATTTGATCCTAAAAGATTAAGTTAATTTAATTAAATAATTTAATTGATTAAATTAAATTGTTTTAAATGTGTGTAAATTAATTTAAATAAAATTTGAAAATAAATATTATTTAGAAATGGCATTTTGAATTGTTAAATAAAAATTGTATTTTATTTGTAAATTGAAATTGTAAATTTTAAATAAATTAATTTCATGCAAATCTTGAAAGGCAAGATTGCTGATAAGTTGTTGAAGATATTTTCTTCTTCTCGACAAGTGTGCTAGTTGCATTGATGGTTTTTGGGTTGAGGAAATTTGTCAGAGGTTATTTTGGATCTGGGAAAATACAGAAGAAGTTTCTATTCTATTCTTCACAGGAAAAAAAATATCAGTGCTCTGTTTAAAAATTTTGGTTTTTATGCTTTTGGTTTTGTTGTAAATTTGTGGATGTTCTCTGGTACGTGTTTTGGGAATTGGTTCTCGGTAAAGGATTTGGAAGCCACAGGCAACACAGGCTCTCATCACCAAACCAATTTCTAAAGCTTCGGGATATCAGGTAATCCTCTTGTGGTTTTAATTTGTTGTTTTGAAAAGAATATCTATGAAAGAAATTTCTTTAATTTAAATCCTCTGTATTTTTGAGAAGAATCCTTTATTGTTTATTCTCTGAAAGGGATTTATTGAATTTCTTTTCTTTCTGGAAAAATGAGTTTGTGTGAAAGGAAATTATTGATATATATGGGAAAATGAAATTTATATTTCTAGAATTAAAAATTAGAATTCATGTGGAAAATAAAATTTTATGCATATTGTGAAATTTCCCTATTTCCCTTTTGAAAATTTTATAGTTTCCCCTATTTCCCCTTTGAAACCCCGTTGAATATTTATTTCAAATGAACCTTTGTAGAGTTTTCTAAAAAAATATCCTCTGTATGAAAACCTTGTTAATTTGTATAAATATATATATAAAATATTTATATTTATACATATATTTTATCTTATTTATAAATTAGATTGTGAAAGAAGCTTATTTTTAATTATGTGAGTAATTAATTTAAATCGTTGTACAGGCATATGATATTAAAAAAAAATGGATTAAGATTTCCATTCATGTGAATTGAAATTTTGCAGGTTGAAATTCGTTTTAAATTTATATGTAATAAAATGCATTTTATTTTATGCATAGTAGGTGGTGGAGAGGGTGCAACGACCACTCCACAGCCGCCCATGGAGGGCAGCGACTGTGGAGGCAGCCCTGCGCTGCCTTCACAGGCAGTGCACAGGCTGCCATCACAGCCGTGGCCCATTAGGGATGGCTATGAATGCGGTCGAAACCCTAGTTTAATTCCTTTGTAATGTATAACAAAATTTTGAATGGAGTACATATGGATGTTTTTAAACATTTGTCATTCAAAATTTTAATATAAAAAAATTTACATTAAATAAGAATATATATATATATATGTGTATATGTATATATATATTTGTTTTTAATATTATATAAGAAATTGAATATTTAAATATTTGTTTTTAAAATTTAAAAGGACTATTTAATGAATCAGTTGTTTGTAGATATATGTGAATTATTAGATCCACTAGTTCTAAATATTATGATTGAAAGAATAAATTTAGTTTTTTTTTTATGTGAAATTGAGGAAGTTAAAATTAGAATAATTTAATGCAATTTTTTTTATCGGTTGAGAAAAAAATTACAATTAAATTGCTATAATTTCATGCTATATCTTTTGAATGACTGGATTTAGTATATCCGAATAGTGGACATTTACTTTTCTTTTTGGGCAAATTGGGAAAGTCTTAGTTGTATAAGTCTTCCAGAATGATCTGTATAGTAAGGGTTTATTATTGTTCAAATGCACTTCATGAGTTGACTTGGGTTGTGCACATGTTAGAATATGGTTTTTTTTGTGTCATTTGTTATTATGTGATTAAATTTTGTGCACCTTGTAAACCCTAGTCAGGAAAACTTAGTATACCTTTGTTATGTTTAGGGGAGTGGCTCTATGTAAGGGCCGACACACAAAGTGGTGTTAGGGTAACTTACAAAGAATTAGTAAGTCAATGATAACTAAATAACACAGTAGTTAGATTAAAATCCTTAACAAGATCTTTATGCCTCACTTATGGACTCTAGAGCTAGTACAGTCTTGAGTATAAGATGAGAAGGCCTGGAATGGAAAATAGATGTCTTGTTTCTTCAAAAGACATTCGATTCCGCAATAGTATGCAATAGGGGCCGGGTTTTGTAAGAGGTTACCAGGGTAACCCAAGTTGGGGGCTGGGACCTAGGAAGAAACACCAGGGTAACCTTTGCAATATTGTGATGACACTCCACCTAAAGTAATAGTCTACCTTGTGTACTTAGTACATTCGATTGTCTAAAATTTGGAAGCAATGTAACCATTAGTTAGTTATGTACTTGTGTCTAAGGTTAATAGGTTATGTCTAAGTAACCATATTAATATCTCCTAGCATGGGGGGTGGACCTACAAGTACCACATGGTTGGGTGGAACATGCACCTTACTCCGTTGGGTCCCCAGTTTATGATTATGGCATCAAGTGCTTCATGGATGGAGAGCTCGCACTTGGATATAGATGTACTTTCTTTATTGCATTATTGTTAAACTTGTATTGTAAATCATCCCTCAATTGTTTATGAGGAGAACATTTGTAAATGTAATTGTAACTATTATTTGATCAACCTCATCTTATGAATGAGTATTGTAATATCTTATCAAATGCAATGTAAGAAACATGTTTGTACTTTATGTTATCTTGAATGAAATTTCAAATGTTATGCAATGTTTATTTTTAAGTTTATGAGTTATTAAATATGTGCAATGCAAAATACTAAAGTCGTCTATGGAAACTCAAGTAGTGTATCATCGCATAACTTAATGAATGTATGCAACTAATTAACTTAATATTAATACTTTAAAAAAAAAATTATTTCACCTTTATACACAATTGCTACATTCCTTAGGTTATTATGACGGGGCATTACAATTATGGTCAAGTTGAGATAGGTGCAACTTATTTAATATCAAGAGATTTAGTGAAGGAAGAAAATAAAAAAATTCAATAAATTAAACAGTGATTTGGAAATTATCTTGGACAAAAAATCAACACTAAAAGGGTGTGAAGATGTCATCTCTATGCTAAAAAAAACCTCATGCTTTGTGCCAGTTAGTGAGATAACCAATTATAGTGATAATAGTTTGGTTGATATTATTAGCATTGTAGTCCATGTGGGCTACATATCAACTGTTCATAGGAAAAATAGATCTAAAAAGATTCAAAAAACTATTAAACTATACGATATCTCTTCTTGTTTCATTGATGTTAATTTGTAGGGCCCAAGTTGGCAAGAAAAAGGTGATGCCTTGGAGCAAATGTATCTTTTTGGTGATATAGTCATATTTGTTGCGCAGGGTGGCCTTATAAGATACTTTAATGCAAAAGTTATCAACATGTCAACAACAATAGTCCTCGACATTAACCCTTCTATTCCTGAGGCAAACACTCTCAGATCCATGGGCCCAATCAAAGTAGAACATATGGTTTCATCTTCTTATGTACCTTGTAAGATTCATCCTTCAAATGATACAGTTACTATTGCATTCATCTTGAAAAACTACCTTGGCTTGCCAGAAACTATTGAAGTCATTTATAAAGCAACAATTGAAATTGTAAAAAATGAGTCTTTTTGTTTTTGATAAAGTAAGCAACATTTTTCAAGGTGTTGTACCCTTCATAGAGAGCCACAAGGTCTAATAGAGTCCAAGATCAACAAAGCATCAAAACATAACAACTAACCAAAAAATAGACACAAACTAACAACACATGGACTAACAGCAGACTAGTTGGCATTCTCTGAGTTCTTTGATAGAAGTTGAACCAAATCATCACCGATCCACTCCTAGAGGTCTTTAGTCTTCTTCATCTCCATCTTGTCCTTCATGGCAGCTGACAAGGTACTAGTGACACAGTGAACAAATTTTACTGTGAAGCGGGTCAAACCATAGGATTTTCTTTTCCAGTTTGTCCATTTTTCTTTCAGTACACCGAACTCCTCCCCACTTCTAGTAGTGTAGTCAAGATCATTCTACTCAATATCCAATAGTTCTGATGAGTGAGAGATTGAAACATCCTTTTGAGCTTTACCCTTGTCAGGAATGGATGAGGGACCTCTGGATTTCTCATCTTCCTCGCCCTTGGACACCTCTTCAACTCTACTATCTTTGTTGTCTGACAATTCCTCTTTGGTGTCCAAATCTCTAGCCTACACTTTTTTCCTATTCTTTTCCAACTTACCAAAGCACCGAATGATGGCAACACAACCAATAACCACAATCTTTGCAACCACTATATCACCCAATGAGTCCTTTCTCACAACATTTTTTCCTTTATTTGGAGGCTCCTTCTCCTCCTTACCTTTCTTTTTTGGGGCAGGCTTACTTAAAGTCTTAGTAGGGGTAGACTTGAGGTCACATAGGCTAGCTGTCACACTAGTTTGGGCATCTCCCTTGATGTCCTTAATTTTTTTGGTAGCAGGTTTGGGTTTCTAAGAATCAACAAGGACCAGGTGACTCTTCCTAACAAGGCCTTTAGATTCAACCAAAGATAAGTTGAGTCTTTTTGTTATCTTCCTTGCCCCTTCTTGGTTAATGGGAAAGAATGCAAAATAAAATGTGCATGCCCTTGTGTTGATATCTAGTTTTGTGATTATTGTCAGATGGAAATCAAGGAATGCTACTATCCGTACCTTTTGTAGTTAAAGCTGCAAGACCATTCAGCTAGCCTTTGGTGTATTGCTTTTAATGAAGTTACCACTAGTTTACTACAAATTCCAACAAAAGACCTCTACATATTGCAGCATAGCTCTGACTCTATAACAAATCTTGTTGCTATTATTAAAGGCCTTTTTGTAAACCTTACATATTTACTTCCTTGATCAGAATAGACACTTACAATTCTGAGGAGTGGCTTAAAACAACCATTGTGAAAGCAAAAAAAACTCAATTTCCAAGTAGAGTGTAAATTGTTGCTTTCAGATATATTAAAGATATCTACCCCTATTTCAAAAAAAGGTTGCACAAGTGATCCCACTCTTTGACTACACTTTTCCACTTTTCAAAATTTATCTTTGTCTTTCCTTTTTTATGCTCAGTATGGGATGCTAAGGCTTGTGTTTTCCAAATATGAATGTACTTTATTCCTATCTTTTCATATATATATTCACACATTTATTGAGCTCCTATGCTTTTGATCTTAACATGGTGCCCACATTCTTTTTAGTTTGCATTTTCACTATGACTATTGCTTCTTTTTATATGTTAGGACTTTTAGTTCTTCCATGCCTATTATTAATTCACTTCTTCCCTTCATAATCATTAAATAGTAACATTATCTGCAATGCCAAAAAATACCCATACTAGGGATCTAATTGTTGCATAGATAAACTAATACATTCACTGTTTCATTGTAATTACCAGCATAATAGGAAGAATACTATTGAACATGGTTTCCTTAAATTATGATCATGTGCTTTGAAGCTCTTACCATAGTTTTGTGCACTATTTTGGGTTTTTTTCAATGTATTGATTTTCAATAGAGACATTGTACTGGCATAGTCCAACCAATTTTTCAACTTTTCTATGAGCATGTTGCACATATTGCATTATAAAATGCTTTCTTATTAACATATAAATGATATATGATCATTGAATACTATAGTTGAATTCTATTGGATTTTTTTAAGTATCTTTGGTTTTGACCAACATAATGCCAAAGATGTGCATATATTCAACAAATAATTCTTTGAAATAGTTCTATGCACAGTTTTTGGTATTTTTCAATGTTTTCAATTATGATAAATAGATTGTAGTGTCAAAGTATAAACAATGTTATTACTTGAAATAGTTCTATGGACTATTTTTCATATTTTTCAATGTATTCAACTATGATAAATACATTGTACTGGTTGGCTACAAATAATTTTACAACTTTTGTATGAATTTGTTCCATGTGTTTCACTATTAAATGTTTTCTTATTAATAATATATAAATGGAATGTTGTTGAATGCTATGGTTGAATTGTACCCATATCCTAGCAACCTAAACAGTAGTTCTATATGCTATTTCTATTAGTCTTCAGTATTTTCCCATTTGATCAACATAATGTTAAAGACGTACAAATTTAACAAGTGATCATAGGAAATACCTTGCAATTTGCATTGATATGATAATAAAGATGGAAAATGTAGGCATATAAACATTGAATATCTTTACAGTTTTATTTTCACCCCTTGCACATACATATATATATGCAATTTCTCCTATATTGTTGTAGTTTTTAAGAAAGATATGTGGGCACAATCGTATGTATATGTTGGTGTACCATGAGAATCAAAATGGTAAAATGTATTGTCACACTCTACATATGCGTATATATGCAATTAGTCCCCTATATCTGTAGTTTTTAGAAAAATATCATATGTGGGGGAAATTGTATGTGTATGTGTATGTAGCACGACATTCAAAGGTTGGAAAGTTTTAAATAAAGACACTCAATTTAATAGAAAAAAAAGGCTTAGGGTATATAGGCATAGAAAATGTAAAATTGAAGATAGCTAGACACAACTTTGGACTACTTAAATGCATCACATACTATATTAGATCGTAATTATCAGATACAGGAAACATGCAACTATAATGTTCAAAACATGTTATTTTTCTCATAGGCATCCATACATATAGATTTCTATACACATTGATGGACATATACATATCTATTGTTATCCCTCTCTCTCTCTCTCTGTGTATATATATATATATATATATATATATATATATATATATATATATATATCCATACATATGTACATACACACACAGATATATATATATATCTATATATATATATAGATATATATATAGGTATGTATGTATGTATGTATGTATGTATGTATGTATGTACATATGCATCAACTTCTAGTAGTTGCAACTATGTATTTATAATATTGCATGTGTTTGGATGTCATATACACAAACAACAAACCAATGAAATGTTTGAAAGGTAGTTTTATAGATTAACATTGATGTGTGCATGCTTGCATGGTGAATTTAAAACAGATTATGTTGCTAAGCATAGAAAACTCAGCAAACAATAACAAGATCATCTTCCATGTCTAAAGTTGAGGATGATATGAAGAAAATGGATAACTCTAATGCTACACCTAATTCAAGATACATTATTTGGTATTAAATATTATAGACAAATTGGGAAATTGTAAAAGAGCTATTAGAAAACACTTAAGAATCATAGAGATACCAACCAATAATAAGTAGAGGCTGAAAGTTCTATAAGTCAATTTAACATGTCTCGAACATTCTAGTATATTAAACTATATATGCACATACTCTAGAAAATTTCTCAAAAAAATATTTTTTGTGCCTATATACCTTGATTTTTGTCATTTCTCCTTCATTATTTTCTTACACATATTCTTATGTGTTCTTGCTAGCTTCTAAACTAGTTTTATTTGATTCAAATAGCTGGAAAATGTTGATCTATAGAATCCTCTTTTGAGCATTTCACCATTTTTCTCTTCCTATATATTACATTCAAAAATATATTGCCTTGTCTACATTGCATTTTTGTGTAATATATGATAATACTCCATGCAATTTATGATGGGTTGCATGGGCCTACTCAGAATGATGGTGGAGTTTTTTTTATCATGTGGAATAGCAGTGGTGGATTTGGTTGCCTCAATCAATGGGAATAGAATGGTGAAATCCCGCCATCCACCTCTGTTAGATAGCAGATTGGAAGCTTTAGAAAGTGTTGTGCTCCACAATCTACAGTATTTGGCTTCCTATTTTTTCTTTAACAAGTTTTGTGCAAGAATAGGTGGACAAGGAGATCTAAAGCCCACTTGTGGGGAAATTTGTACCTAAAAGATGACCATAGTTGTAACCATAAAATAGGTTTTTTTTTTATAAATTTATATTTTACTAAGTTATACATTCAACCCTTTTCTTGCTGCATGCCTAGATAGGCTCTAGTACATATCAAAATCAGGTATGTTTATAGAGTTATTTGTATGCATTTTATGCTTTAAATCAAAACCTTTAATATTTCTTTGATGTCTTCCTTTTAACAATATCTAAGTATTCCATCCATGGAATTGGTTCTTCTTTGAAACAAGATCTCCCATATATTCTTATTTTCCTATATTTATCGACATTACAAAAAAAATCCATCTTACCCAACTCTTTGTCAACATTCTCTTTTTTTTTTAAAGTTATTGCATCAAAAAAAGCACTAGAAAAAGGAAATCATATATGAGAACACAATTTTTTTGCAAATTCCTCATTGTGTAATATATGATGAAACTCCATGAAATTTCTCATTTGTGTTTTACTTGCTTGGGAGTTTGGCAAGAGCCCATGATGCTTCATGATGTCAATGTGGTAGTGAGGAGAACGGGAGTGGGTTTCATGATTTTTCCTTTCACCATCATATATTTGTTGCTATATATACATGCATGCATGAATTCTTACATGCACTTGACTACAATAAACATAGCCTATTGTACACATTACATTTGTCCATGTATAGTTATCTTTTTAGCTTATGAAAAAAAAAACCTATAAGAAGCTCTTTATCAACATGCCCATATTTTTCAAGTTGTTACACCAAAAAAAATACTACAATATAAGAAATCATATATGTAAACACCCAAATTTCCCCTACTTCACTATTGTCTAATATATGATATGACTCCATTAAATTTATGATGGGCCTTCCATACTTTTCTTGCTTGGGGGTTTGGCTAGAGCTCATGAGGCTTCAAGATGCCAATATGGAAGGGAGGAGAACAAACGTGGGTTTTGTGGTTTTTCCTTGCACCATCATATATTGTCTGCTACAAATACACAACATACTTTATTCTATCAACTACATTTCTCCACGCTTATATAGATATCTTTTCAACTTTCCAAATCAATTATTTAAACCTAGTTCTTTGTGATGATACCTATTTTCTTAAGGTTATGACAACAATTATATGATGCAATAATCTATGCAAAATGGGTATAATGTCACAAACTTAATTGAAAATTTGAGCTACATTACTTGGCATTAAATATTATAGATGAATTATTTATGTAAAATATGCATGTAAAACAACTTACAAATTATACAACATAACAATTTTATAACCCTCAAGTTTATTATAAAATGGAGCCGAAGGAGACAATTTTTACAATATTTTGTTATCAAACCAACACCACAATGGTTCTTTCAACAATGCAACTTAATCAGTATATTTTCTCTGCACCCAAACAAAATAATGATGAAAATTAACAATTTGTTACAAGGAGCTTCGAACAGATGAGGAAAAAATAATAGAATGAAACATATTGGTACAAGTATTCTATGTAACAGTTGTAGGAGCTATTAGGATAACACTTAAGAATCAGATGTAAATGACAGATGAATGGAAACCTTTGGCCTAATGTCAATTTTTTGGTTTGTGTATGTTTTCCTACCTCTCTTAAAGTTCTATTTAATTTGGTTTTTTTATCATCTATCATTTACCTATGATTCTTAAGTATTTTCAAACAACTCTTTTACAATTTCTAAAATGATAAATGATCAAAAATCTATTTAAAATAAAACTTTAACATATGGAGAATAGGAGGTGTAAACTATGGTTATGAACAGTTTGTTATATAGACCTTCTACTATACAAAATGTGTATAGCACCAAAGATGCATAGAGATCACAAGGAAGAATAACTAGAGGCCAAAAAAAATGCATAGACCAAAATAAATTGAAAGAAGTCCAAAGGTACAGGTCAATGTTATGTTTGTAGTTTACACCAATCTACAAAATTTTAGAATTTTGAAAGTTAAAAAAAAATCTTGTCACAAGAAAAATAGAATAAGATACTCCTAAAATTTCATACGAAGCAAAAAAATACATGAGGGGACAATCCTTAATCAAATGCACAAAAACATTTACCTGGGTTAAGATATCAATAGCACAAGAGCTAAACTACAACAATGAACATCTTGTAATAGGGAGCTTCAATCATATGAGAACAAGAGAATATGATTAAAAATACTAATACAAGACAACTAATCTATGTAACATTTGGAATTTACCTATTGGGTATTTGTTTTAAATTTCCACTGGGACTTTTGTCAGCTCATCTGTGAATAGAATTTCAAGGAAATAGAAATTTATAATCACTGATAGTTATTGGTTAGTTTCCTGGGGTTGTTTATGACAACATGGATTTTTCTAATTATGTGGGTTCGCAGGGGTGGAGTTGATTGCCTCGATACATGGAAGTAGAATGGTAAGTTTTTTCTCACACGAGGGTTAATGCATCTTGGCATTGTGGTACGATGGCATAAGAGGAGGTAAATGCAATAATGTTGTAGTGTTGGAAAGTGTCCTTTGAAATGTGTGAGAAAATATATTGATTCAATTTCATTATCAAAAGAGCCATTGTGGCATTATGAACATGTTACACATACTCCACCATTAAATTCTTTGTTATTAACATCTCAAATCTATATAATTGAATGCTATGTTTGTATCATAGTGATTTTCTCACAAGCTAAATAATACTTATATATATGCTATTTTTAACTCTTTTTAGATCAAAGTCTACATAAATAGAAATAAAGATAGTATACACATATGTTTAGATATACATATGTATATGTAAATTTTTGTTGCATTTTCAAATGAGCCACAGTGGTCTTTGCTTGTATATATATATATATATATATATATATATATGTATGTATGTATGTATGTATGTATGTATGTATGTATGTATGTATATTTTTAAATATGGAATGATGAATTCAATACATACATACATACATACATACATATATATATATATATATATGTGTGTGTGTGTGTGTGTGTGAGTGTGTGTGTGTGTGTATCTATCTATGTTTCAAGGAATTCAATACAATTTCCCTTTTTACCTATAATATTTAGTATCAAGTAAGTATTATTATAACACCTCTTTTACAATTTCTCTATTTGTCTTCAATATCTACTACAAAAGAACGTAGCTCGAATCTTGTATCAATATGTTTCATGATATTCCTTTTTCCCATTTGTTTGAAGCTCCCTACAACAAACTACCCGGGGTTGTTTATCACAGTGGTGGAGCTTGCTAATTACTTGCGTTGGTGGTGGTAGAGTTGGTTGCCTTAGAACACAGAATCATATTGGTAAGTGTTTTCCCATGGGTTTTCAATTATCTATCATTTACCTTTGATTCTTAAGTGTTTTTCTAATAGTTCTTTTACAATTTTTCTATTTTTTCTATAATATTTAGTGCCAAAAAATGTAGCTTGGATTTTTAATTGACAACCCAACTGTTACATAGATTGCTTTTGTTGTATCAATATGTTTTATGATATTCTTTTTTCCAGTTCCCCAAACCATACTATTCATTATGTAACAGTTGGTAGTCTATGTAATAGTTGGCTTGTCAATTTGATGACCATTTTTACTATATGCTTCCTTAGATTGCAATTGTATTTTTTATATAGATACATTTAAACTCGCATAATATAAATGTTATTATAACTTTTGGGAAAATTTCCATCTTGATAAACAATTGTATGTAAATAATCTTTCAAATAGGATTAAAAGATAGCTGTACACACATAAATATATGTAATGGGTAGACTAGAATATCTTTTTTGAAGTCAAATGTATGATTTTTTTCCCAAAAAAAAATCCCATTTAAGATTCCCCCTTTTATAGCCATTGTAGATTATGGTTTATGTGATTATGGAGGGCAACCACACAACATTTTCATGTGCTTCTAAGTGGACAAACAATTTGTTGATTGCATCACATTGTTTATCCCCAGAAGCCCATGACAATGTTGTATTTTGCTCCATTCAACTAAACCATTTACAATATCATGGTTGGCCTGGTTTTAATTTTGTACATGACTACATTTTTGTGTTTTTGGTTATTGGTTGTTATATGTGCCCATGTTTCATAAACACATTTCTTAATATACATCTTAGCCATGCAATACAAATATAATCACTTCCAAAACAAAATCTATACCAATATATATGTTTCTGAAGTTAGATGCACCTTTTTAGTTATTGTACACTCTTCTATATATTCCATCTATCCATGTTTCTCTAGCCATCTTCAAATCCGATAATGCCAATTCTTTATCATGATATTTGTTTTCATCAAGTTGCCACACCAAAAAAATGACTACAATAATAGAGATCTTGCTTGATAGCACCCATTTTTCCCCAACTTTGTTATTGTGTTATATATGATAAGAGTCCATGAGATTTTCCATAGGCCTTATCGGCCTTTCTTGTTCAAGGGTTTGGCTAGAGCCTGCGAGGATTCATGATGTTAATATGGTAGGGAGGAGAACAAGCATAGGTTTAGTGCTTTTTCTTATATACATGGATATATTTAGAATCACATAATATAAATGTTGTTATAAGTTTATAGAAAATTTTCATCTTGATAAACAACTATATGTAATTAATCTTTAAGATAAGATCAAAAAATAACTATGCACACATGTAGTAATTTAATTGGAAAACTACAATATCTTTTTTCAAGTCAAATGTATGATTTTTTCCCCACAAAAAAACTCCCATTTAAGATTTCCCCTTTTACAGTGCCATTGCTTCTCCAATAGATTACTTATGCACGATTATTTACTAAGATGCAATGTATCCAAAATGTTTGATTTTATCTCTTTCTATTTACAACATATAATGCTAACCTCTTTTATTGTATATCTATATTATTTCCTTTATAATGTTGCATGGATACAATAGGAATTCAAGATTGCGATGATGAAGAAACAAAGGAGCTATTTTGGCCTATAGGGAATGTAGGGAAGTGCTATAAAATTCGTGGCATTTGTGATGACTTTAAATTTCTTGGAATTTTCCAAGAAATTATAGGTCATTCTATTTTCCATGGATTTTGTAACACTTATGACTGCATGCATAGGAGGTCAAGTGTGCTTTGATGTGTGAACTATCACAGCAAAAAAAAGACTACAATATTAGAGACCTTGTTTGAAAACACCCATTTTTCCCAATTTTTTATTTTGTGATATATGATAAGAGTCCATGAGATCTTTCCTAGACATTACCTACATTTCTTACTTAGGGATTTGGCTAGAGCCCATGAGGCATCATGATGCCAATATGGTAGGGGGGAGAACAAGCGTGGGTTTAGTGCTTTTTCCTTCCACCCTCACATATTTGTTGTTCCTTATATACATGGACACAAAAATTCTCGCATGCACTTGTCTACCAAAAAAACGTACTCTATTCTAACCATTGCATTTGTCATTGTTTCCACAACTCTCTTTTCAAATTCTCAAATACATTACTTATAGAAAATTCTTTACCAAGATTCCATGTATTCAAAATTTCCATTTTATCTCTTTCTATTCACAATAGATAATGCTAACCTCTTTTATTGTATTCTATTTTATTTCCTTTATAATGTTTCACAGATACAATAGACATTGAAGAAAATTAATGTATTCTAGATTATCTATTTCAATTTCTTTCATGATCCAACAACTCAATCCAATCTTGCTCGCCCTTCTTAACACCATCAACAGTGCATGTAAGTACATAACTTTTCCATTATCAATAAATAGATTTGGTGAAGTGATCCAAGTGTAAATATTATTAATATTTTTAGTTTCACAGTCTATATTGGTTTTGCACATATAATTACTTTTTATGCTTCCTTTTTTATTTCAATGGGTAGTGTAGAATATCTTTGTTGAAATCAAATGTATGATTGTTTTCCCAAAAAAAAATTCCATTTAAGATTTCCCCTTTTACAGTCATTGCAAATTGTGGTTTATGCAATTGTGGAAAGAAAACACACACCACTATCATGTGCTTCTAAGAGGACAAACAATTTGTTGATTGCATCACATTGTTTATCCTAAGAAGCACATGACAATGGTGTATGTTGCTCCATTCAACTAAACTAGATACATTGGACAGATGGTTCACCTATTATAGTGTTTTATATATTCCATCTATCTATGTTTCTCTAGCCATCTTCAAATCCCATGATGCCAATTCTTTATCGGAACACCTTTTTTCATCAAGTTACCATTGCAAAAAAAGACTATAGTATTAGAGATCTTGTTTGAGAACACCCATTTTCCCCCAAATTTATTATTTTGTGATATATGATAAGAGTCCATGAGATTTTCCATGGACCTTGCCTACCTTTCTTGCTAGAGGGTTTGGCTAGAGCCCGCAAGGCTCCAGGATGCCAATATGGTAGGAAGGAAAATGAGCATGGGTTTAGTGCTTTTTCCTTCGATCATCATATATTTGTTACTGCTTATATACATGGGCACACAAATTCTCACATTCACTTTCCTACCAAATACATACTCTATTCTATCCATTGTATTTTTCATTGTTTCCAAAGCTCTCTTTTCAACTTCTCCAATAGATTACTTATACACAATTATTTACCAAGATGCCTTGTATTCAAAATGTTTGATTTTATCTCTCTCTATTTATAACATATAATGATAACCTCTTTCATTGTATATCTATATTATTTTCTTTATAATGTTGCACAAATACAATAGACATTCAAGAAAATTGGTGTATTGTAAATTGTTTCATGGTCCAACAAATCAACCCAATGTTGTTCACCCTTGTTAAATGCAATCAATAGCACATGCCAATACATAACTTTTCCATTATCAATAAATAGATTTGGTGAACCAATTAAAAATATTATTAATTATTTATCTCGCTTTCTTTTTAATGAAATTTAATTCTCTAAAGAATCTAGTTTTCTACATAGATAAATGATGAGGGCCACACTACTGAAAACCCATAGAAATAACAACAATAGATACCAACACAGAAGATGTCACAAAAAAATGGCTCACTTTCAATTATTTTTAGAAAATAAAATTATAGATTCAAAGCTTACATGCTACAACCTCATGGGCTTGATTCATTACAACAAAATCAACTCTAAAAAGAAAATATACTATTTAGAGCCACAATCTACACTATTAGGCCACCCTCTACAACTCCCACTTAACCCTTTTTATTTTTCCCAATAACCACCCTAGAATATTATAGAAAAGATCAAATTTCCCCTTTTTGTTTTGGTGCCACAAGTCTCACTGTTTGATTTCTAGCCTAGGAAGAATTTTTTGTAAAATTCACATTTTAGAGGACCAACTTCGTGGGGCCATAACTTTTTATCTGGGTGTCCGATTTGCTATTAATGGATATCATTGGAAAGCTCTCGATGAGCTCTACAAAATGCGAATCCAGCATAAGTCAGTTTGGCCACCTTTTGAATTATTTTGGGGCCTCTAAAGTTTTATATTTGAATTTAAAGCTACATTGGAGAAATTTCTCATAATGGAAACTTTAATTTCTTCCAAACCATGTAGGGTATTGAGGTAATTCTTTTGTGACCAGAATTTTTTTACAGCTATGCTCCTTAGGGTAAATTTTCATGTTCATACAAGCTTGTTTTGGTTGAATTACTAAAACTAGTAAGTGCTCATTTTTCACTATTTTTGATGCCTGCCAATCTTATACCCCTTAAGTGCCATCATGGAACTCAAAAAAACTAAAAAAAATAAAGAAAACATTTTTTTGGGTGATGCAATATTTCCCTACACTCTTGGATGCTCTTGCATCAGACACCTAGGGTAATTTGAAAAGTGACCTATCCACTTCTTAGGAGTTAGAGGGAAACCAAGAAAATTAGCATCAACCTCAAATAACTATGATGAATCTTCAGTAGGCCTTCCTCTCCATTTCACCAAGTACTCTACATATTGCCTATTTCTTATGCTTCTACCCACATGACTATCTAGGATTTCTTCTCTCTTCCTTCTCTAAAGTAGTTGTTGAAATTTCCAACTATTTGTTTATCGACCCCTCCTCTATATCACCTTCATGATACTCTATCAAATTATAAATATTGAACACAAGAGAAATGTTTATTCCACTAAGAAACTCTACCTCATAAGCATTTCCTAAATCATGCTTCTTTAGGATCTTGCATGGTCCAAGCTTCATCTTTAATTTACATTGTATGTACCAATTAGAAACCTTTCCTTTCACAAATGAACCATGACTTCATCTCCTACCTAGAACTCCTTATACCTACTTTTCTAATATATTTGAGCTTTATATTGCAAGTTCACCTTGTTGATGTGTTTCTTCACTTCTTCATGCAAATTCTTCAAGTGCTCAACAAAATTTTCAGCCTCGTCACTACTCTTCTCCCCCTTATCCATATTTCTCAGTTCAAAAATAGTTCTTGGACTACTCCCATAAACAATCTAGAATGGTGATTTACCAATGATCCTATTAATAGAATTTTTGTAAGAAAATTCCACCAGTGGTATAATCAAATCCCATCCCTTGCACTTATCTCCAACTAAGCATCTTAGTAGGTTTTCCAAACTCCTATTCACCACCTTTGTTTTTCCATCAATCTATGGATGGTGTGTAGAACTAAACTTCAAATATGTCTTTAGCTTTTTCCATAATGTCCTCCAGAAATAACCAAAAAACTTGGTATCTCTGTCTAAGACTATACTATTTGGTAGACCATGTAGCCTCACCACCTCTCTAAAAAACAACTTTGCAACATGAACAACATCACTAGTCTTATGACATGGAATGAAATGTGCCAGCTTTGAAAATCTATCTGTGTACCTTAGAATTTTACCCTACTCTTATGTGCAAAATAACTTTAAAATGCAAATGATAAAAGACTAAGGACACTTCAAGATTAGCCTAAAGAGTGATAAAACAAGAAGGAAAATGGATAAAACAAGATGCAAACGATTTCACCTTCCTTGTTGTTGAAGACTCCTTGGTTGGCCCTTGCTTGGGATGATTTTGTGTGCTCCTCAGATGACATCTTGAGTGACTAAATGCAAAATCAACTTATGCATAATGATTAAAATGGATGGCTAGATGATAGTGAATGAGTGAGAATGCAAATTGGTAGCATGTAGTTATAAAATGGCTAAGTGTTCAAAATGCCCTTGAGGAGGAGTATTGATAGGAGAATTTGAATTCTCTAGAGAATTCAATAGTTGAGATTGATCCAACAAGGTCAAGATGAAGGGCTATGGTAGGTTGAGAACCCACAAGCCCTCACATCTTGACATGTGGAGGGTGAAGTGGCCAAGGGGATATGAGATGGAGGTGAGGTGTCAAAAAGGTACATGAGGTGGAGGAAGGACAAGTACCTTCCAAGCACCTTGGGGAGTCAGAAGATCTTCTCAAAAAGGAATTTGTTGTCCCCAAGTGAGGGTGAAAGGGACATTTGAGGAATTTTGGAATTCCTCAAAAATCTCCATTGGAAAAGGAGAGGTGGTTGGAGAAATAAATGTGAATTAAAAATTCACATTCTTGGGAGAGTTTAAAGGATAAGAGAGGGTCTCCAAAAAGGTGGGAATTGGTCACATGTTCATGAGGTGACATGTCAAATATTCTAGAAGCCTTGGAAAGACAAAATGTGAATTAAAAATTCACATGGGGAGGAGAGAGACATGGGATGAATAAATGAGAATTAAAAATTCTCATGGGAAGGAGGGTCAATGTCCAAAAAGGAAAAATGGAAGAATTGACCAAAAAGTGGTGCTAAAAATGGCTAATGACTTCGATTAAAGTTGTGCAAACACTTGATTATGATAATTAATGGAAGATTAAAGACAAGTGGAAAATGTAGGAGGATGTGACATTAATCCTTGATTAAGAGGATGCACACCCTAAACATTAATTAATTAAATCAATTCATATTAGAGGTGGATTATGGAGGATGTGACAAAGAGTGAGAAAAGAGGAATTTTAAATTGATTTTAATTCAATAGATTAGGATGACTAAATTAAATAAATTGGTGTATTTATTTAATTTAGAGAAGATAAAAGCACCAAATAAAGTATTCAATTATTAAATTAAACACTTTAAATGTCTTATGTGTGAAGTGCAATATTAATTAAATAAAATAATATTGACATAATTGATGAATAAAGGAGAAAATTTGATCATATGGGAGTGATCAATTTTGGGTGTCTACACTATCCAACACTAAAAATATGGAATCATGCCTTGGGTATGTACAAGATCATCATTGAAAAAGTAGGCCCTTAAGTGGCAAAAAAACTAGAAAAATCAGAGTTAGACAACTTGACGTAAAAATTTGAATAAGTTATCTATACTATTTCAAAAATGTGTAACAATAGAATCTGTAGAAAATTTAATGTAGTTTTTAAACTACTATGTTTTTTTTTTATATCATTTAGTGAAAATTTGAAATTTCAATGCAGTAGTACTTAAATTTTAGAGAGAAAATAAGAAGTAGGTGTCTATTTGACCACCCTAACTACAATAAAATAAGAATATTTTTTTATAAGATTTTAAATATAAGTAGAAGACTCATGTCTTAATGTGATGCATATTTTTTTGTATTTTTTTCCATGTAAATAATTAATTATGAATTTTTTATTACAACTTTTAAAAAATATAAAACTCATGCCTAACCACCTTAACTTGGTCAAAACTTCATGATTTTAAATTTATTTTTAATCTTATACTATGAAAAGCATAATGTGGCACATGTTTTCGATTCAAAAACGTTGATACTATTTGAAAGCTATAGATTTCTTTCAATCATCCTATCAATCAAGACTTTAGTTGTAATTCAAATAGAAAATGAATAATAATAATTTATTAAATTCAAAGTAAAGCATAATTTATATTGGTGGAAAGTTGAGAATCTCCTTTAAAAACCCTTATCGTTTCATCAATTTTGAGTAAAAAAAAAGTCATCAGCCACATACCCTACATAGGTATGTGCAGGATCATGATGGGCCAAAAAGTGGCAATATGATGAGTATTTGCAAGGTATGTGGCTGACAAATTTTTTTACCAAAAATTGATGAAATGAAAAGGGTTTTTAAAGGATATTCTTATCTTTCCACAAATATAAATTATTCTTTACTTTGAATTTAATAAATAATTATTATTCATTTTCTATTTAAATTATGACTAAAAACCTTAATTGCTAGGTTGATTGAAAAACATCTATAGCTTTCAAATGGTATCGCATTTTTTGAATCCAAAACATGTGTCACATTCTATGCTTTGTATACTATAGGATTAAAAAAAATAAAATTGAATTTCACGAAGTTTTGACCAAGTTAAGGTGGTCAGACATAAGAATTTTTATTTTTTAAAAAATTTGTAATAAAAAATTCATAATTAATTATTTACTTGGAAACAAATTATAAAAAATTATGTATCACATCTGGACATGAGTCCTCTACTTATATACAAAATATTATTAAAAAAAACTATCATTTTATTGTGGTTAGGTTGGTCAGATAGACACCTACTTATTTTTTCCCTAAAATTTAAGTACTACTGCATTGAAATTTTAAATTTTCACCAAATAGATTATTTTATTTTTAAAACAAACCTAGTAGTTTAGAAACTACATTCAATTCTCTACAAATTCTATTCTTACATATTTTTGAAATAATATAGATAACTTATTCAAATATTTATGTGAAGTTGCCTAACTCTATTTTTCTTGAATTTTTTTCCACTTAAGGGCCTATTTTTTCCATGATGATCCTGCACATACCCACAGATATCCATCATATCACCAATTTTTGTCCTATCATAATCCTACACATACCCCCCTCTATGTGTCCTTGGAAAGCCAAGGAAAAAATCCACCAATCTTGCACTATGCTTCTCTTTGATTAGATTCTCTCTCATAGAACTCCTTGGAATGCACAATTTCCTTCCTCTAAGCAACATCCCATCTTGGATTAAGAAATCCAACCATCTCATCATATCCAATGTAATAGGTTCCAAACAAGTCTTTCAATCTTCTACAAAGTTTGGATCTTCTGGATACAAACTCTTGAATTCATTGAACCCAACAACCTCTATATTCATCTCTATCAATAAATTTTTCCTTCTACTTAAGACATCTGCAACTTTGTTTGACCTTCCATTCCTACATGCTCAAAAAAAAAAGTATAACTCTACAAAAACTCAACCCATTTTAAGTTCCTTTGATTCAACTTGACGAGGGAGCAAACCTGAGACACAAAAATAATGCACACAACTAGAAAACTTTATTATTATTCAATAATGAAAATATTACATGCAAAGGATCTCAAATCCTTGAGCTCTATGATACATACAAGTTACAAAAGTTTCAGAAATAAAAACAATTACAAAATTATAGAAAATCCTTTTTCGCAACATGTGAACTCTTTCTCCAAAAAGCTGCCCAAAAATCAGAAACTAGCCCATAAATAGCCCCTTTTTGGCTTGGAGCCAAAAATAACATTTGAGTTATGAGTTTTGGCAGTTTAGCACCAAAAATTACAATTTGAAATTCAAATTTAAATTCACATTTGAAATTAGCACATTTCTAAAATATGCACTAACTTCTGAAAGCCATAACCTTTAATCTGACCGTTGGATCTTCAATGATAATATCTTTTCGGAAAGCTCTCGAAAAGATGATGTTCCACAAAGTAGGGCCTATGGCACCCACTTTGGCATTTCTGCAAATTTTTAGGCCCATCCGAGACCGTTTAGTGCCTCAAACTAAACTTGGAAGGTTTTTCAAGGCAAAAGTAGAAACTGGAACTTGAATAACTTTCAAACCGTGAATGATCTTGACTTGATTCTTTTGCCAAACTATTTATTTTTTCCGTCTTGAACCTTTCCCTAAATTTATGTCTTCCCACACCTTCAAATTCACACCTGCTAAAAATAGCAATTGAGCATAAAAAGAAGAAAAGCAGTTCTAAAAGTTGGAATCTCTTATTCGATGAAAAGGGTATCCAAAAATGTAAAAACATCTATAAAAAGCAACAACATGAACAAAAATGGAAATCATCTTTTTGGGTGATGCAAGATTGCCCTCATACCACTGGATGCTCCTGCATCACAACTTTCCTTGACTATTGAGATACTATAAAGCTTGGTGATCAATATATAAAAAAAATTATTTTGGCAACAAATAGTGCCTCCATTTCTTCCAAGCCTAAACTAAATCATAAAACTCCTAATCATAGACAAAATTTTCTTCTTATCATCATTTAACTTCTCACTAGAATAGGCAACAAGCTTACCTTCTTGACTCAAAACAGCTCCTATGGTAGTGCCAATAGCATCACAATCTACCTGAAAGACCTTATTGAAATCTAGAAGTTCCAAAATAGGTTGCTCTGTAACTTTCTTCTTCAACATATCAAAAATTTTGGCTATTCTTGTGGTCCACTAAACTCTTTTCTATCCCCTCTCATCACTTCAGTTAAAGGTGCACAAATACTACTAAAATTCTTAATAATTTTTTTGTAAAAGCTTTCTAGACCATGAAATGATCTTACCTTTGTAACACTCCTTGGAGTAGGCCATTCAATGATAGCTCTCACCTTCTCTGGATCCATTTTGAGACCCTCTACTGAGACAACAAATCCCAGATACACCAACTCTCTCTTCACAAAACTACATTTCTTCAAATTAATCAACAACTTCTCCTCACTTAGCTTCTCAAAAACTCTTTAGATATGCATCAAGTGCTCCTCCAATATCTTACTGAAAATTAAATATCATCCAAGTAAGTTGTGAATATAAAATTCATCAAGCTCCCTTCAGGTTTTGTTTTTTTCCAAGTATCGACCCATGCCTCAAAAGAACATCATTTCCATTTTTGATAAATGACTGCTTGCCTCCACCACATGTCCACTCAACACTCTCCAAAGGGATTCTTGCCTTCACTTTTCAAGTGGCCTCTACCATGTTTCCTCATGTCATCGCCACAAACGCTCAAAAGCTACTTCCTCTCACTTTTGAATTGGGTCTCATTTGTGTGCCACATAGCCTTCATTTGCATATGCTTTGGTAGACCCCAAGTCTGCACAATTGAAAAGAAACACTTCCACATGTCTTCCAAACACAAGCCTTGAATGGTAAGAAGGAGGAATGAACCACACGTTGTGAAATTATGCCACACATCTCTTCGGTGAATGCTTCTTCAACGTAGAGCATGGAGCGAACTATGGGCTACGATATGATGTCATGTGTTATAACTTCCTATACTAGGTGGCGATACTTATTTGCATGGGACTATGTTGGGACCATTGCCATCATTCACAAGGGATTCATTAGGATGGGGAGTGACCACATGTTATGGCTTGAATTTTTTTTGTTACAATGGCTAGGGGAAATCATTTCTCAAGATTCCAAATCTTTTCAGTTACTACTCAATAGGAGGTGGAAATTCTCACTATATATATTGCTCTTTGTCCAAGGGTTTAGGGTTCCAAGTTCTAAGTTCCACGAGTTCTAAGAGTTTGAGAATTGTAGAGATATAGAATTTTAGAGACACCAGGCCTTTTATTGTTATTATATTATTGCAAAAAGACTCACAGTCTGTGTCATTATTTGTCCTTTCTATTTTTCTTAAGCTATTTTATTAACTTTCTACTATGACATTATTGTTTGAATTGTTCATTTGCAGAAATTCTATAATTTTAATGCAAGTTTGTTGGTTTAGATCATGTCTTTTGACTCCTCTTTTTAATGAATGGGTATGCAAATTATTTTATGTCATTGAATGCAATTTTCATGCTTCAATCTTTAATTTTTGTCATTCTAGGGTATATTAAATTGTTGAACACGCCCTTAGATCATATACAAAAGATTGATTTATTGTTCCTTTTATCTATATTCTGGTGCATCACCTTAGTTAGATCCTTTACTTTTGTATCTACTTCCTTTTCCCATTCTAAATCCCAATTATAAAGAAGTCGGCTTCTTCAAAAACCCAGAGGTCACCTAGTTTAGTGCAATAGGTTCCTCATAAACTGAGGTTCCCACAAAGGGTTGTTACCTTGCCAATTTTTGGCATCAACATAAACAATAACAACTTTTCCTAAAAAATATTTCAATACCTCATTCATAACCCGCATAAATGTGCTTAGTGCATTGGTTAGCCCAAAAGTCATGACTAACCACTCGTACAAGCCCTCCTTAGTTTTAAAGGTTGTTTCTCATTCATCTCCTTCTTTAATTCGGATTTGGTGATATCACTCCTCAAATCTATCTTCATGAAGTACTCAACTCCACTCAAACAATCCATAATGTCATCCATTCTCAGCAAGGGAAATCTATACTTGATGGTGATCTTGTTGATGGCTCTAGAATCTATACACATCTTCCATTCCCCATCTTTCTTTGGTGGTAATACTATAGGTATTGCAGATGAACTCAAATTCTCTCTAATCAAACCCTTCCACAACAACTCTTGCACTTTTTTGTTCAACTCTTCACTCTCTATTGGAGTCATATGATGAACTACCTTATTTGGAAAACTGGCTCCATGAATCAAGTCCATCTGATGACTAATCTTTCTTACAGGAGGCAAACCTTTAGGTATGGTATTAGAAATAATAGCTTGAAATTCATTCAAAAAAATTGAAACCTCTATAGGTACCTAAATAGTATCTTCTTTAACAACTCTAGGGATCAATGCAAAACAAATATGCTCATGGTTCATTCCTTCTAGGAACTTTCATGCTCAGATTTTTCACATGATGATTATGTGCATTGCATGCTACGTATACATCTACTTCAGCATGGGTGCTCCAAAAAATATGTTCATTTCTCTTAACTATATAATGTTCACATACCAATAAATAGATCCGGTGAACCAAATGTAATTATTATTAATTATTTTCAGTTTCACATTGTCTATATTGATTTTGCACATATACTTTTTATGCTTCCTTTTTGGTTTCAATAGGTAGAGTAGAATATCTTTTTTGAATTCAAATGTATGATTTTTTTCCCCACAAAATAATGCATACCTTTAATTCAATTAATCTAATAATGCAAAATGTGTGCATCATGTCATCGCATTCTTCTTTTGGTGAAGCATGTTTATTTGTTTTGGATCAAAGATGGTGTGAGTGAGTCTTCAATTGGACTATGAATATCTTTACTCTCTAAGTGATATTTTCCCCTATATAATCCTTTTTGTGCTCATCAAATGCTATAAATTTTATCAATATAATTTTTTCACTTTCTCCCTAAAAGAATGTATTTACATATTTTTTTATTTTGGAAACAATTCAAGTTGTTATTCTATTTGGTCATCCATTTATTATTTTTTTAATCTAGAAGTCCTTTTCGTTTTCTTCATACATGAATTAAGGAACATTTTTTTACTAGAAATAATTCATAAAAAAATGATATTTTTATTTACAATTTCCTTGTAATTGACTACTTTTATATCCTTTCTACTTGTCACCATTTTATTTTACTACTACAAACACATAAATCACATGCATAATAATACTTTTATTTCCAAAATTATGGATTGAATACTACTTATAAAAAGTATTGAATATTAAAAATCTTTCTTTTTTGAAAAAGTCATTAGTGATGACCATCATAACTAATTTTCAAATAAAAAATAATCACAATAAATAACATCAAAGTACTAAATTATCTACTACCACATAAGCATTGCAACAAATATGCCATACCTAAAGTTATGGACTAACCTTTTTAAGGAATACTTTGTATTCAATATTATGACTAATAACTCTTTAAAACATGAGAATCCTTTAATGCTCCATACTTTTCAAAAATATTATTTAATCCACAACTTCAAGTTTGCCATTAATGTATTTGTATCCATATGTATCTTATGATAATTAAATAATAATCAATCAATTCATTGATTAACCTAGACAAAAAGGTCAAATATAGATGTGCATCTAGATCTAATAAATATAAAACTAATTTAATAGAGATAAAATGAAATTGTGCCTTAAATTTTGGAGAGAAATTATTATTATTAAAAAAATAATCATTTAAAAATTTAAATTTTATTTAATTTTCCAATTATAATTCTTTAAGAATAATTTTTTAAAAAACTCATTCTCATTGAGAATTAGTTTACTATGGATTCCTAAGATTATTAATTAAAATCAATTTTAAATAACTATTGTAATTAAAATTATTAAATATTCCATATTAATAAAAAAAATATTAATGATTATTTACTTATAATTAAAATTAATGGATACATTGCAAACAAGTGACGCAAGCGTCAAGTTCCTACCGGAGAGCATATAACATTTAGATTCAAAGGAGAGAGAAGGGAAAAATGTAATGAATAAACTTAGAATTTGTATTGCTTTTAGTTTTGTTTAAATTAGATCAATGAGACATTCACAAGGTTGCAATTGTCTGATAAATATGTAGGCAGCATCAAGTTATGTCTTATATGGTTTTGACTTTGTTTTTATTGTAAGGAGATTTCTTGAAACTTTATATTCTCTAATTTGTATTCTTGGTATTGCAATTCTGTATAACTTTTTTAGTATAATCCAAAAATTATAAAATATTTACAACATTCAATTGAAGGGGAAAGTGTATGGGGAGCATATATCAAGCAATGTAAAATACGTTGGATAGAATGTAAATGTTGAATGTAGATAAAAGGTCTTATTCTACTTCTAGGCATGCTATGTGTATGTATATGTATGTATACAGATTATAGAATTTTAGTTTGAGGTAAGTTTCCTATATCGTAAGGAAAAAGTATGGATGTTTTTGTAGCCTTTAAGTAAATGTAGCCCAAAATCATTAGACTAGCCCTTTGGTAAAGAACAAATCTTTACTAACAACTGGATAGGTTAAGTTTACAAGGTGGGAAAGATTCTAAAAATGTTAAACAGAAATAGAAATATATATGTATATTAATGAAGAATTATTGACATATTGTTTATATTTTTTTAAAAAATCAAATTTTGTTCCTTGTGGGCTAATTGCAGTGTATATGTTTCAATGCTATTTATTCAAGCATCATTTGTGTCTTTATCATGTATAACAGTGAAATCAATGGCAAATATAACACAAAAGAATTTATTAAGAGAAATGAGAACTGTACATATTCAAATGACGATCACTTTCACATGTCCATCCCTAAACATTGCACTCATATTAGAATAGGGGAAGAGAGTCAATGTAAATATCCATAATAAACTATTGTTACAAGTGAAGCCACAACTCATCCATGACTAGCAAACACAAAAGATAACTATGCCTTTTCTTAAATTAATTTAATCAATCTATGCATTCGCATTTTCCTAATTTTTTTAATGCATTTAATTTGCATTCATGGATTACGTACCTCTAGCTACTAGTTTTATAAACTATGCCTTTGCTTAAATTTATTTAATCAATTTATGCATTCACATTTTCTCGAATTTTTAAAACGAAAATGATTTATAAAGCTACTCGGACAAATAGAAAAATAGATAAATGCTAATTTTCCAATATAAAAAATAGCTCTCCAAATTCAAACTATACAAAAAAATAAGTAATATGTTAAATGCCGAAATGTGATTGGCCAATACTGCCTGAGAAAAGCATTCCAGGCGAATGCAATAGTTTTCCTGCCTGGCAGTAGGAACTAATAAGGGAGTTTAAACTATTATTTATTGTGCCCTAAAACTCAACTTCCTTACTTTTATTTGCAGCATAGGTCAAAAGCATACAAATGTGGCATCATATTTGATGGTGTGGTCATGAAACCTTAGTTATAAGCAGCAGACTTGTCAAGTAAGCTGCTGTAAAAAATTGAGAATGATTTGAAATTTTCATGTAGAATTTTGAGAAGCACGAAGTTAGAGTGCTCAACTACTTAGTGTGCTATTTAGAAACAAAATAAAAAAAAAATCTAAAAAATTCCTAATTGCTTTCAAAGTTGTGGTCTTAGGAAAAATATAAAATTAAAAAGGATGGTGGGCCATTTTAACATATAAATATACTATTTAATCTCTCAAAATAAGCTTTTGTGCATGGCAGGAAATAGAGGTATCCTAGAAAAGTATCTTGGCTATTTGGCTTCCGTGTGTTGAAAAGGATTCGTGGCCATGCATTCAGTAAGTCTGCGTGTCCTATCCAGGCTTCCACATTTTGCATGCAAATAAGGTAGAAGTCTACCTACCTCGTCTATGCTTCCATCTTTGCATAAATGTTGTTCTTGAGGTGTTTTCAACTAAACATCTGATGGGGATCCTAGACGCCTCTGACGGGGGAGAGCTTAGATTTTTTTTGGAAACACAGAGGATGAGGATATACGCATCACACCTCCCAATTGCATCATTGTGTAAGTTCTACTCTCTTCCACACAAAAATACTGTGCAGTCAATGAATTCATGAGATAATATTTCCTTGGGGGATATCGTAAGATTGTTTCAGTTCCTTGGTATTTGCTTCCATGTTTTCCATGCATGTAGTTGTTCTTATCTTGTAATTGTGGCATTCCATGAGACCACATTTCTTTTAGGCGTTCAGTCAAACAATTCACATGCCTCATCTATTCCTTCAGATTTTAGTCTTTAAAATACAAAACCCAGTTTAATTACCCAAAGAAAATTGTGAAGAAATATGATGAAAAATGTATAAAGTTAGGAAGAAAGATGTAACAAGTTCAACTTTTGAAGATGGTCTAACCTCTGCAATTCACTATATGCAAAGACAGTGCTGGCAGCCATCGCATCCGCAAATCACAATCTTAAAAAGTAACTAGTTGTGTTGCTTTATGCTGTCCCATATTCCATTTATTAGAGATGTACCTTTCTAGAAGAAGATCATATGAAGAAGTTACAATAGTGTAACAATTTGGTTGCTCATCATCTAACAGATCAAATGAAACTTACCATAGTACTATCAGAGTGCAACTCAAAACATTTCTTAACACTGCACCTAACTCTTCAAAGCATAGCCTATTCTCATAATGAAAATAGCAACTTTATAGAATTTTATAGCACAACACAAAATATAATTGACATGGAAATATGGACTACAGTTAGTGAGTAGAATGAAATAAGAGAGACCAACTTCCAGAAACAAAACTCGACAGTCCATTAAAGAAACATTAAGTTTAACCAAAAGACTCGGGTAATTAGAAGCCTTACCATAAATAAAAAGAAAATTTTACAATTCTTATTGCAAACTAGGGGAATCATACACCAAAACCAAGGAAATAAATACATTCTTATTGTTGATGTCTTGGTAGAAAGTATTTCCAAAGATAACATATCAATTGCTACAAGGCATAACCTTGGATTATAAATGACCCAGTCAAAATGCTATTCTCGTTGAGTTTACAAAATTTTATTAAGCCTTCACTACTGGTTTTCCTATCACATATGAGATTGCATTCAATGTTGACTCATTAGGCCACAAAAATAAAGGTGATCAAATTATGCTGACTCCTGAATAGGGTGATAGAAAATTGAAAATCAAATCAAGCAATATGTTGGATTCAATAGCATTTCCTATTGAAATGTTTGCAGAATAAGCCTTGAGAAGAGCTAGAAACACCCCACAAAATTCTCTACCAATCATACAAAGAATTAATGAATTATTTTGTCTCTGATAAATTGCACCACATCAAATACAGTGGTTATACCTTTTAAATTCCTACTTGAAGTATAAAGAAATATATTTCCTCACCACAGGTACATGTACCGTTAGATTTTGAAATTGGTGGGGGCATCTAACTACAATAAATACTGCCTCCCCAAGCTTTTGTTCAAATCTCCACGGCTCTCTACCTTTGCAATGCAAAAAATTCACCTCTAAGACTCACATTTTCTTAATTCCTACACTAATTAAAGATATACACATATTTTGGATACTACAAAATTCTTCCTTCAGTTTTTTCCTTTCCCTGCAACCAAGTAAAGTGTCTAATCATGAATAGGATGAATGACCTAGGGCACCGTATTTCAGAGTAAAGATCACATATTAAATCACATATTAAATCAGACATGCAAATGGAAGAAAAAGTAAATTAGTGAATTGAATAAATAATTCTGAAGAATAACACAACAAAATCCAAAATTTTCAAAACTTACAGATTGAATAGGAGTTGCCAGAGCCTGCAAAAATCTTAGTTGATAGATAAATTATAAATTTATCACAAATGGAAAAAAAATGATATTCACAGTTTTTATTGTAAACCAAAGGAATTGAACTTGAGATAAATTTAAGTAAACAAATATCTTTTAATTGTACATTTCTATCTATAAAACTCATTTCATTTTGATTAAATCCTGAAACTGCATTTTGTGAACTGAACCTTTCAATTGTTGTTTTTTTTTAGGTTATTAAGATTTGAATTTTTTTAGGCTTTTGTGCTTTCCCTGGGGTTTTATTTTGGTGGAATAAGACACGCCTATCGCAACTTGAGTCAAAGCTGAAGATGTCTTTGGTAAGTTACGTGAGATGTATGAATTGGCAAACTCCATCATAAGATATCCTTATTCCAGTGACTTTGCAATTAAAATAATGTTAGGTTTTCACACACATACCTATAATACCAGATCCATTTTATGAATTTGTGGACAAAAGCACAGATATGAGTTTTTTCTCTTTTTGGTAGTTAAACTATGATTCAGTAAATGGAGTGTTATTAAAATTTCACTATTAGTTTACTGTTTCATTGTATCATGGGATCTAAAACTTGCAATTTCCACTGGAGATGATGAACCAACACCGTAGATCCTAGCCAGTAGCCTAGAGAGTCCAAAATTAGTTACCTTTGCAATATAATTCTCATTCACAAGGATATTGCTGGTTTTGAAGCCCTTGTGAACTAGAGGAGGTGCCAGTGCATGTAAGTGCTCAAGACCTGAATTCATGCAAGACTAAACAATTATTCTAGATAAAATATTTTTTGTAAAATTGACAATTGTAAATATCTTCAGGAAAATGCAAACTTATTTTTCATGTCCAACTCAATAGGGAAAAAGATTAAATCTACACAGTAAAGTTAACATGACTTTCATGAGAAAACTAATCAAATTCAATTTTCTTTTACTAAAAGGAAAAAAGTGCTACATCAAACCCTAATAATCATTCCTTAGTCTATTTCAATGGACATTTACCTTTAGTTGCATCCAAAGCAATAG
>VDFB02221819.1:0-23686 GCA_007258455.2 Sequoia sempervirens | reverse complement strand
GGGACGGGATTGAGGGGTAGAGGTGAAGTCCCCTGGAACATACAAAAGGAAAGGGCCTCCTCCTCTACTTCAATTACTCACAGTTGTAACTCCCCAATCATAAAGACTCCCATGCTGATGATGTACCTTTCATTTGTAGTTTTTTCTTTGGATAGCTAAGTATCTCTGTGATAAACATATTTGATTACAATTTTACTGTAGCCTTGGCATTGCAATAGAGAAGACAGTCTGGAACTTTGTACTTGCTTTAACAGTTTTGGTTAAACTACAAGGAACCAGTTTCGTCATTTATCTGATAGTTGTAGATTCAGAACTTGACCTCAATTAAAAGGAGAAACATCATAACAAACGATGCCATTGATATGGATACAAAATGGCAGGTCAATATCTGTATGAACAATTTGATTGACTGATTAGAATCTACAATCACGAAGTACTCTTGAAACCCCGGACACGATGATGGTATTTCTCAATTGGGTACTGAAGGAAAGACGAATGATGAATAACTTTACCATGCAAGAATCGTTGTAGGGTCTAGACATCTTTCTATCTATGAGCGTCTTTTCATGCAGATATTACATTTCTCTCTCTCATAAATTCAATTGCTAAATTTTTGGAATTCTTCAACAATAGCAAGTAACTGTGATGATAATTTTCATCTTGCAGATGCATAAGTATTTCCAAATTTTTGTTTCAATATCTTTTTATCTATCCTCGTTATGCCAGATTTCGCTAATGTTGTTAAATTGATGCATAGTTCAGAATTTGATGCTGCTTAAAACATTTATATCTAGATCATTAAGCTTTATCCCAGTCAGGCACAATTTTGTTTATATAACACCCTTTTTTAGGGTTTAGGGTTTAGGATACAAATATCTCCAAAGAAGCAGGGCCTTTCAATAAGGTTCCTTTTCATGAAGAAATTCCTGATCGGCAACTGCATTTAGTCCAATGATATTGAATGTTACATTACAGACAACATAAACCGGCACATTAAGAGTTAGTAACTAATAAACCACAGTGATGGGAGAGTAGATCAACTAAGTTTTCCAATTGGTGTTCTTTATTGATCCTATAATTTTCAATGAGTTCTTGTTAAACACTCAGATGCTGATCTATAAGGGACACCAATGTCTCTCAAATGCATCAGTTGCCAGTAACAGGAAAAAGATTATTCAAGTAAATAAGAGCAGTTTGATTTAGAGTACTGTGATTAGATAATACTGTAGATCAATACTTTTATATCCTTTCTATGCTGTCTCAGTTTCTGACATAATGGGAAACTTGTAATTTGCAGACTCCAGCTCAAATGTATGTATAGAAGACTGCTATATTCGCAGTGGTGATGATCTTGTAGCTATAAAGAGTGGTTGGGATGAGTATGGGATAAATGTGGGTCACCCGAGCTCAAACATAGTTATTCAGAGGGTGATAGGCACAACACCAACTTGTTCAGGCATTGGATTCGGAAGTGAGATGTCAGGGGGAATATCTGATGTGCTAGTAAGAGATTTCATTGTTTACAATGCATCTGCAGGAATCAGGGTAAAAACTGATACTGGAAGAGGTGGCTATATTACCAATATCACCATCTCCAACTTCCAAATGGAAAATGTCAAAGTGCCCATCAAATTCACATCTGATTCCAATGACCATCCTGATGATAAGTGGGACCTCAATGCTCTTCCACTCATCAAGGGAATAAAGATAAAAGATGTTGTGGGTAAAGACATACATAATGCACCAAGCTTCAAAGGCCTGAAGAAGGCTCCTTTTGTAGATATTGTCCTCTCAAACATTCACTTGGAAGGCATACCACAAGGAAGAAAATGGCATTGTGAATATGTTGAGGGATTTTCTGCAAATGTTTCACCATCACCATGCTCCAACTTCCTGCCTCAAACTAAAATTAATGGCTCTTTTGGATATTCATAAATATGCCAGAGCAGGAAGGTGGTGATATTTTTTTTTGTACAGATTATAAATCTATGGAAGAGAAATTTTTGAGTGCTTCTCTTTCTAAGGAGCAAATGTTAAAAGATTACTGTGTTTTCTTATTATTCATTGTTTGTTTCTAATACTGATAATACATATCCTATCCTCCCTGCCTCTTCTATGAAATAGACAAGCCCTTAACATCATGCCTGTTGTCAAATCCAAACTCAGACTTCTATATTACTTGTCAAGATAAAAGGGCAAGCATAATTATGTTTTTTCAGTGGTGTTGAAAACTACCAATCCCATCCCGAGTAGTAACAATATTGTGAAGTTACCCCAAAACAAAAAGGCAAAAGAGAAAAAAAAAGTGTTGAATTTTAAGGACAGTAAACTAAATAATTTAAGCAACTCGAAAGTAGTTGAAATTTTGAAAAGTAAATGCAATGAGTTTTGTAATGATAATGTTGCCTTTAATTTTTTTAAGCATTCTTCTTTAAAAAGTTCTTTTAGTTTTATGCATTCGATAAAATAGAACATGATGTCCACTTTTTAAAAGGAGGTCCCTTCAAGTCTCCAAGTACCCATAGATCATTGTACTTCGAAAAAATAAGCTTTTATGAATTTTTATTCTTATTTACTGTTTTATTTTGTAATATTTAATTTTTATTTATTTGGTAAATAGTGTTTGTGGGGATCACATTCATTATATTGAAATATAGTAAAATGGGAGGCTTACAAAGTTTGGGTTTTCATGGGATTAAAGTAATTATGTGAACTTTTTAAATTAATAGATTGTTAATAACAAAATGTTCAAAGAATTAAAAGTAAAACAATTTATAGTTAAACTACCAACATAAGGATATATCTATACAAAATGTCCAATCATAATTATTATAATACAGAGACCATGAAAGTTGGTCGCGAGCCTTCTTCCTCCAAGCTATCACCCTATAGGGCAAGAATCCATTTTATACCTTCACTTTCTTCAATCCTTCTTACTTGCTTCACGAAATTAATAGCCTTTAATGCCCTTTTCTTCCTTTGAGCCTCCTCTTGTGCAAATGCTATTGTGATGAAGGGGCCCCATGGTCCTACCACTTTACCTTCATGGAGTGTGATAGTTTTTGAAATTAGAGGGAGGCCAACTCCTAGAACTTCCTACAACACAATTTGTAGACCACTTAGAAGATGTTTTTTATTAGACTTGTAGCAATCCTTCATCTAACCTCTTTGTTCTCTCTAAGATCTAAGAGAACTCCTATGAGCATCAAGGCTACATTTTAATTAAGTCTATAATGGTGATTTGTTACCAAAAATTCCTCTCCAAGAAGCCATTGCATTACATAAACGAGGATTCTAGATTAGGCTTTTAAAACTCCCTTCAATCTTCGTTCTATTACACCACCAAGGCCATCTAGCGATTAGTGCACACCAATCTTACATTTGTATCCATTATTATTAATTTTGGCGTATAAATAAAATGAGCTAAAATAGGAAGCAATTTTAAAATATAGCTAAAACTATGGAGGCTTCCACTCTTTACTTGCCTTTGCATCATATTGTTTAGTCCAACAACTTTTATTTTAATCATGGGCCAATTATTAATCAATATCTCCTTTCCTTTCAAGAACCCCCAATTAGTTGATCATGTGAAAGTTCAAAGTTGTGTCCCACTTCAAGCCAATCTCTCAATACAATTAAATTTAAGTATTTCCAACTAAAATTTAATTTTGGTCAAAATATGTTATAGATAAATTTATTGTAGGTAAATTAGATCTACACCACAACTTTTCTAGATAAAAATATCCATTAAATATATATGTAACATCACTTTGGTATCAATTTACTAAATAAAAATAAATTATTTGAATAATTTAATGTTTCTATAACAATTATGTTGATAATATTTTTAGAAATGTCTTAAAATATCTTTTTGTACATTTATACATTTATTTTTTTATAATATATATTTTTACTATTTTAATTAGTATATATATATATATATATAAGGCTCACACTAAAATATAAAATTGATTCTCTTAGAAAAATATTACAGTTTATTTTAAAAATATGATGCATTAGAGGAGAGATTCTAAGTCAAAATGATATATATTTTCAAATAAATTTAGTTAAGACAAAAAGTTGAGTCTGATTGAAATAACTATGTTTTCATGTATATGAGACTTATTTTATTTCTAATTTGTTTTAATTTTTAAATAGTTCTAACCATAATTTTTACCTTATTCTTAATTCTAATCCTAATCCTTACTTTTTAAAGGACTATAATAATTAATAATAATAGGATTAGAATTAGAATTTAATTAATAATTATAATAATTTTAGTTATTTTATTTTAATTTTTATTTGTATGTTTTGAAGTTAATAAAATTTGAAAAATTAAAAAAGTGGCAATTTCAAATAGTTTTATGATTTAATTTAATTTTTTTATTTTAATTGTATAAAATCAAATGGGGAAGATTATTTTATATGCCAATTTATGGAAGTGCTTTAATTTAAGTTTTATTCTATTATTTTAATAATGTGAATCCAAATCTTTATAAAATAACTAATTGATTTTTGTGAGATTTTCTTTAATAAAAAAATAACAATTACATACATTAAAAAAAATTATTCTTAAAAAAATGTAAAAATAGTAACATTTATTTATTTTAGAAATATTTAATGAAATGACTTTATAAAGCAAAAAATGAAAAATCATTGAAAAAAAATTAGTTTACCTTGCTTTCCCTAATTTATCCATAACACCCCAAACTTCTTAACCAATTATGTTCAAGAAAAATAATTTTTACAATTTTTAAAGTTAAGTATTTAACATGTTCACTTTAAAATAAATAAATTATATTTGAAGAGCAGAAACTAATTAACAAAATGAGTTGAAGAACTCATTGCAGTAGTACTATACGACAAGTACTAATAAATACAAATATAAACTGCACTAAAAAAATCTAGAGTTCATTAATTTACATCATTTCAAAATTTCCTTTTTAGTCTTCGTATTCTTTTCCTTATAATGTAGTTTTATTCAATAAAAAACATACATGTGACTTTCTACTGATTCAAGTAAAAAAATTAGATCTATCATTTCCTTTATAAAAATAGGACACAATTTTGAACTTTAACAATCATTTAGTTCTACCATTGAATATTTGCTTAAAGAATAAATTGGAATGTTATGATTTGGTGATATCCAATCATTTATTAATGCTCTAGTTCACATGCATGAACCTTACAAAAGTATATAAGATGGTGTTAATCTTCATAAAAAGCATAGAGGTTGAAAGACCAATATATTAAATCTAAATATTGTCAATATATGAAATTTATTGTTTCCTCAATGTATATGTTATATGTTAAAAATTTTGAATTGAAAGGTTCTCACATCTCACATTATTGTTGATCATACAAACCTCATCCTTGTTAGTAGCATAGTTAGCTAAGAAATTTGCTTCACCATTTATTTCTCTATAAATATGTTGAATTGTAAAGGTGGAGAATGAATCAAGTAATGGCCATGCTATTTGCAAAATATTGTTAAGCTTCCATTTACCTAAGCCCTATTTTTGTATAGCATTAACTATCACCATGGACTTTCTAGAATCTCCACATTCTTAACTCCATAAATTTGACAAATCTAAAGGCTGACATAAATTTTTGGGCTTCAACCTCATTGTTCAAATCTTCTTTCAATTTTTTTGAGGTTGCACCTGTCAATTTTCTAGAGAAATCTTCAATCAAGCTCCTACATTTGACTTGCTCGGAAATTCTCTTGCAACTCTATCAAAGTGCAATTTCACCCAACCCTAAGGTGGAGGTTTTCATTTTATTCCTTCTTGAGCATTAAGTGTAGAATTGACTCTATCAATCCCATAAAATAGTGGCACTTTGAGCCCATTCCAATAACATACTACACTATTATCCCAAGAAGAAAAAAAATTATTTTTGGATGATTAACTCAAAAAAATTTTGTAAACACGTTTTATAATAGTTATTTCAAGATTAATAAAGAAGGATTCTTGGGGCAGTCAAAGCTTGAAAATTCTATGATTTCTTTCTTTACACACTTCCCAAATCACCAATGAAGGACATATATTCCATATGTGGGAGAAGGTGGAATGCTTTTGGACAATTGGATATGAAAGAAACAAATCCAAAACATCCTTCGTTGAAGCACTCACTAACCCGACCTTGCACATAAGCATTGTCGATATTTGGGGTGAATGGTCAACTTATCAATAAATGATTAATTGATTACTCATCATGCTCACATAGGACACACCTAGACAAGCCATAATAACCCATCTTCTTGAATCTCTTTGTAGTTAATATTTTCTTCTAAGTGGCCACCAAAGTGAATGCATTAGCCTTAGGCAAGCAATTTTTGCACTAGCAAAGATGTATTATCTATTCATATTTGTTGGCATGTGATTCCTCAACCATATAACCAATTTTGGCTATATATTCTCTTGACATCAAGTAGTTCCATTTGATTGTGTTATGGCCTTTGATGATGAATATTTTCCTTACTACCAATAATTGATGAAAAGCCTCAATTTGTTGAATAGGTGGGTTTAGTCCATTGAAGTCTCTCCACACCCACTCTTTAATACTATCTTTACAATGTAGAGTTAAATAAACTATTATCTTAGTTCCCTAAGCTAACTTGAAATTTTGGTTTACCTTTATGAGATCTTGGCATTCATCTAGAGTTGGGAAAACCATTCCAAGGGTCCTCCAAAAATGCTATTGATTTGTCATTCATTATTTCCTGAGTGACATGTTTATATATGATAAGCTTGCATGAGAGGGGGGAATTTTATATACTTGAGCCTTTAGAGGGGTTTGAAACTATCAAAATTCTTGAGGGATCCAATGAGTCCATATATTTATTTTAGAGGATTTTGAACTACTTGAGATTATGTTTAGAATGTATTCCCCTGATCAACTTGGCTCCGAGGGCGTTATTTTGAGAGGCACTATTCTTGAGATCTATCCCTCCTACATCCTTGGTGACATATCATGTTTTTATCAACTATCTAAGACAAATTTATCTAATGATCAATTGATTAATTTAGATGTCTTATTAATGTTTTACGCAAAAGCATTAAAAATGATAGTATTGGATTTGATATTATAATAATTCAATAACATGTTATCTCTATGGATTGATTTTGATTCAAACTTATAATTAAAATGAACAAAGTAAATGTGAATGCTTGTTGTTATGATCTAATGGAGGTTTCTTGATTATATGCAATTAATATTTTTATTTCATAAATATAATATTTTAATAATAATCTTGACTAACCATCATCTATTAACATGAGGTGGATGCAAGATAGTGTTTTACCCCTCACATACATTAAGTGAGCATATCATCTTGGAGAGGAGGGTAGATGACTATATTAAGGTAGTCGAACTAGGATAATATGAAAATTCACACACACTTGCACAAGTTTGACTATGAGATCAATATATTTTAAGCATATTATTGGTTTTCTTAGAGTTGTCTCAATATTGGTCTTTCATGTCAAGCATGTTTATGATATTGGGTTTTAAGCATGTTTGATTTGAGTCACATTTGTCATAACATTTCCATTGAAAAATTATATTAAATGAAATACTAATATTTTCTAATTTAAATAATTAAATTAAGTGTTTATTTTGTTTTTGAATTTCATTTTGGTGGAGTCAAGTTCTAACCTTTATTTTCTTTAAAATATTTGTCTATAACTAATAGAAGAATGAAAAAGAGAGGAGTTATTATAAAACCTATGCATTAAATAATATATGTAGTCAATATAAAAAGAGGGATTTTTTAAAAAGCTTTGTAGGGGAGAAGGGCCCATAGTAGAGTGGGCTCCAATAGTGGGGATAGAAGTAGTCCTTAGTGGGCCTCATAGTGTAGCATCTTAATATCCAATTGCAAAACACTTTTTATCCACAAAGTACACAAATTGACAAATCATGTGATGCCACATTGGCACACCAATAAAACGTGACTTAGTGCACCACTATCAGTCTCACTTTTTTTTTAGCCTTTTTTAATACCTTAACAAAAAGTATGTTGATGTGACATCATATTTGATGATGTGACCCTAAAATTAATTTTTTTAAGCAGGTGAGTTGCCAAATAAACTGCTGTACAAAATTGGGACTGATTTGAAATTCCATGTAGGATTTTGAGAAACATGAAGTTAGGGTGCTCCACTATGAGCCCCTCATCCCTAGTCAATTTGAATCTATTATTGAAAAATTCAATATGAAAGAGGGGTGTTACATTTTTTTTGGTGGAAATAATTGAGATGTGCATGAGAATTGAATGCCCTCTCTTACATTTGTATTTTGGAAAAAAAAATTGGGGTGGTTGAGTGTTGGGTTTTGTTGCTTTATAATGCTCTTTCATTTGGAAAATTTCTTGCTTTCCAAGCTTGGAAGTTTGGATGCCATTCATATATTTTTTTTAAAGATTTTTTCATTTTTTTGTTGGGTATGTGAGTTGGGGAAGTGAAAAATGGATGCCATATCTATTCCCCTTTTGCTCTTTCTCTTTTAATTTCTCTTATAGCTGAACAAGAAAGGTTGGGGTGCTTGATTTTATTGTTTTTTTCTTCATTCAAGCAATAGTTTTTATCTTTGGAAGGACATGAGGATTTGTGCATAAGTTTTGAAGTATTTTTGAGAAAAAAATGTTATTATTACCATTTTACTACATTCAAGCTCCTTTTTAAATAATACAATTAAAGATTTGGAGATACATTTAAATTCTTTTATGGCATTGGAATTAGTCTAGAATTTTTTTCTTTAATATTCTTATTTTATATATAGGTATCTAGTTTCATTTTTAATTAATTGTTATCATTGAAATACAATTATAGATATAGTTATTATGTTGGTTTAGCTACACCAAAGCTATGACTTGGGCAAGCATTTAAAATCTCTATATAATTTAATTCTATTTATATTATCCTATTCTAGTATACATGTATTTATTTGTTTGACACATGAAGTTTGTGTGGGTTATCTCAATAAATGCTAGCATATTTGTTGAAAGTATGTAAAAACCTTTGTTAAGAATAAGGTGAGTATGTACACCAAAATGAGAGACAAAAAGTGGTCAAATGAGTGATTTTGGGCATAAAGTATTCATGTTATTAAAAATTTAAAATAATGTGATCATATTAAGGCTTGGAAAATACCAAGCCATAACATGATCACATTCCATGGCTTAAAAAATGCAACCACATTTTGGGGAACATGAAACACAATTGTCTCTTAGAAAAAATAAAACATAATCATGTTTTAGGAACATGAAACACATTCATGTTTTATGTTCCCCAAAATTTGTTGTGTTTCATTACCCCAAAACATGGTTGTATTTTTTAAAACATAAAAAGAGAAAAAAAATGTTTTAGAAACATGAGCACATTATGTAACAAACTTGCATTTTTTAGTCAAAAAATTTTCTATCCTTTTTGCTTTGAAATAGGCTTGGATGAAAAACCTAAAGGATTGGGCTTTTAATTTTCCCCATTTACCATGTTTTTCAATCTTCAATGTCATAAATTTACTCATTTTATAATAATATTTAATAATTACCCCCAAAGTATTATACATTTTCTTATTTGTCAAAACCATATAATTTTTTGCTTTTTGAACATATTAATATATTTATTTCTATTTTCTTTCACTAATGTTTCTATATTCTTCAAATTGATTTTTTTATAACTTTTGATTCACTTTTCAAAATTTACAAAAAATATAGGATTTTTCAATAATAGATAGTGTAATGCCAAAAATTACATCCTATGCAATTTTGCATTCCATAAACCTGCCCTTTAGATTAATTAAAATTGATAATGAAATATCCCTTTCACTTGGCCTTAATTTTGTCGTTACTCATCTGTTTCCAGTTGTTAAGGTGATTTTTTGTCACAAAAGGTCACATGTTGTGGAGACATCTGTGCCCTGCATGAATGTTCCAAAAAGATTCTTGACTATGTAGTCATTTGAATGTTACACTTCCTGCCTACCCGCGAAGTGTAACACCTCTATAGCTTGCAGGAATGCCGAAATGGCTCCTTACATGTCTATAATTCTTCTAACTCCTCATTTGTGGTCATCCATTCAATCTATCTTGCTTATTCTCTCATTCTTCTTCATTCTCAAACATTCTTTCATTCTTTCAAGTTCTTTTAATCTCTTTTGTACTTTGGCTGTCTACATCAATGTGTTAGAACTATTGGCATATCTTGTACAAGCTTGGATGTTGCATGCTCTTCCTTTTGGTATATCTCACTTGCTAAAGGGAGAGTAGTGATACTTTCCTTATCGCATTATCATTTTACTTTGATTAGAATATTGTTATTCTAGCATGTCTATTCTCTTTATCTCTTCTATTTTCTTAATCTCTATCTATCTGGTTGTTCGTGGAGGTGGGAACACCTACATGGGGGTTTGATTGAGGAAAAACCCTAAAATATCCCCAACCGTTTTCTTGTTTCTATGTGTACAAGTGTTGAAGTTGTAGCTTTGAAAGAGGCTTCATTCGTGGATCTCTTTGTGAGTGTATCCTTTTTTTCGTTCTATCATTTCCTTTCCATTTCATTTAATTATGTTCATTTCCATTATTATGTTCACTTATGTTATTTTGTTTTTGATAAGGAAAAGCAGGTTTTGAAGGCGGCCCTGAAACCCTTTACAATGAAAGAATGTTGCAAAATAATAAACAAGCACCAATAGCCCCAAAAAATCCAAAAATCTTGTCAAAATATAAACCTAGATAGACCAACAAAAAAATCAACAATAAAACATCAGCACTGAAAGTTGAATAAACACAAACTAAAGCATATTGTCTAAAGCCTTAGTCGACTCTAGATTACTAGAGATGACATTTTTGTGCATCTCCATCACTTCCTTGAGTTCCTAGAAAGAAATTGTTGTCCTCTTTTTAGTCTTGCTCTTGATACATAGACATGGGCCCTCATCCACACTCTTCTCCATCTGGTTCATTCAACTAATCTCAGTAATCACCTCCTCATTTTCACCAAGGTCCAATTTTTTACCTGTCTAATTGAGGGCTTTCTCATTCAGCATAATCAAGCCCTATGCACTAGAATTCAGAGATTGGTTGCTAATTTTCACCATAGATTATAGGTCACTATAGATCTTATTCACTTTTTCCTCCAAGGAAACAAACCATTCCTTGTGAACCCTACATAAAACATCTTGCAAAGTTACCAGCCTCTCCTCATGGTCCCTGCCAAGTTTCTCAATATCCACGACCACCTTATCAAGAACCACATTCATAGTTTTGAACTTTCCTTTCACCAACCATTCTTTATTATTACAATTTACTAGTGCCACACAAACATCTTCCCACTCATTTAGCTTTGTATTGAGGTCCTTGACCTCTGAAAAGATCCATTTAACAAGAGAAATGAGATTTTTGGTACCATCCTCTTCCATTCTTCAAAAGAGATCTATATCGATCTCATCCCAATTCACATGCGTGACTGTAGGTAAAGTTGCATTCTTAGGGTAACCCATTTGATCCACACCTTTTCCCTCCAACACCTCCTCAACAAGAGAGTCCTCCACATTGACAACTTCAACCTCCACCCATTGTATCAAAATTCATGATCAAATTCGCTAGCATATCCAGAAGCCCTTTCTTGTCCTCAACTTGCTCAACCTACTCTAATCCCTTGCAGACAAGGGACACCAACCCACCATGCATAAGGGAATCCTCCCCAAAATTCATGAGACACTCACCCTTAATGATTTTTTCCACCATAGTCTTCCCCTTAACATCTAACCCACCATGCATAAGGGAAGCCCTCCTAGAATTCATGTGACACTCACCCTTAAGGATTTTATCCACCATAGCTTGCCCCTTATCAACCTTAATATTCCCCTAAATCCCCTTATCAATAAGAATAGGAGGCACATCCACACCTTTTACTCCTTCTTCACCTAGATTTAAAACCCACTTCTCCTTCCTTTTACCCCCTTTCTTCCCCTTTGAACCCTTCTTAGCACTAAGAGTTACCACCTCCTTCATTTTAGTGTTAGTATCATGGCCTTTCGACCACGAGTTAGAAACCTCTGTTTCATCCTCATAATTCCCCTCTCCATTCGATGACTCCTCATCATCAAAATTATCCTCCTCATAATCACCATCCCATTATTTAGCCGATTCACCAGTATCATAAGCAGGTGCAATCCCCTTCTTCTTGCGAGCAGAGGAAATCTTAGGAATCTCAAGTATAAACTTCAATTTGATATGGTCAATAATAAGTTTCATGAGACCCTCATGGAGGATTTCTTTACTAGGGTTCTTTCTGTGATCTTCTATACTTGTTTCCATAGATAGAAGCAAATAATAGGGGGACGACACCAAATTTTTGTGTCTAAAATGATTAAACAACATAAAGTGGCAACCATAAATCACAAAGTACCTATCATTAAGCATGACGTATTTCATGATAGTCAGCACCACATCTCTCCACAACAACTTAATGAAATTTCGATCATACCCACCGCTTCCCACACACCTAAGCTTCTCCCTCTCCTTGCCTTTGAAAAAATTAGCCAAGGTAATCTTAGAGGCAACATGGTCTCTATAAAACTGTGGACATGGAAAAAGTAACCCTTCTACTTTTTCTCATGTTTAGGCCCTCCTGGTGATTTTTCCTTGATTTAATATTGTAATGTGGTCAACACATTCACATTAGGTCTTGGGTTCTTATGAATCAATAAGAATTCTATGATGTCTTATAAAAGTGTTGTGAATTGTTGTAACCCACTTTCACACTTTTCTAGCACCCTTTTATTATAATTCACCTAAATAACCTCTTTTTATCACTTACCAAGTCTTATTTCAAATTGTTGTAAAGTTTTGTAATAAACTTTCATGCTTTTCTAGGCTTGTCATCAATAATTTGACCCTTTCTTATGTTTAAATGACCCCTTAATACACTTTCCGACCCTAATTAAGTGTGTTTCAGATAATAATCCCATTAAACATCATTAAATACACTTTAATTCCAAACACCCATTAAAATTTCCCTAGTGGGACCAAGTCGCCACCTGGGGTGACTTAGTCTCACTTGACACAAAAAATCAAAATTATTTTAAATTTTTGGAAGGATATTATTCTCTTAACCTTGAAGTCGGCTAGTGATGTGTTATTTTTGGGAAATTTTGTAAAATTAAGTATAAATAAAGGGTTTTCCTCTCATTTTCACCCCCAATACATTCATTCATACATTAGCATACATTCATTCACTCATTAATCATTCTCAAGCATTCTAGGCATTATCAAGTCTTCATTGGAGCATCTACTTGCATATCTTCAGATTTCTACATCAAGGGTTTGGTGAGTTGTAGCATTGCATGTTGTTCATTCATCATTCTCTCTTTATGTCATTTCATTTTCAAGGGTTTGATTACCAAATTGGGGTTTGACCAAAGAAAACCCCTATTCACTAACTCTTAACCCTTTTCCCCCTCTTTACATGTGTGTTTTGTAGGTCTTGTATGCAGATTTGTCAAAGAGAAAGGTGTTAAAAGGTGTCATCAATTCATCAAAGTCATTCAAAGTCAACTAATTCATAAAAGAAGCTTGGAGACCATCTACAAACATATTTTAGCAGATTCAGAACCAGACACTTGTCAAGAATTGAAGTATAGACCGAGAGCCACAAATTCCAATCCTGAAATCCTCAAAATTTGAAGGTGGAATAAGTCACCATCAGTGGAAAATTAGTCCCATTGCCAAGCTTGAAAAGTGATTTTTGGATTTCTAGATACCCTTTGGGCTGGAAAATGTTCTAGCAGAATCTCCCTAAAATAGGACTAAGCCGCCTAGCTTGGCATAAGTGTCCCAATTGGCTTCAACAATAAATTTTGTAGGATTCCAGAGCCTCTTTGCATCACATTCCAGTTTCCAGGTGCACCTCTCTAGTTTTATTCATTTTTGTTATAGTTTATTTGCATTCTTAGGTCATTTTGCATACAACACTGTGTTGTCAAACATCTTGCATTTCATTAGTTTTCATTCAATAATTGTTCTATTTTATCAATTTATTGCATTAGGACATTGCATTTAGGCATATTTCATTCATACTTGCATTAGTTTTGAGTGGGGACATTGCCCATTTTGTCTTGCCTCTCTCCTTTTAGGTGAAAAACCCTAGAAGTGTTAGAAAATTGTGGGTGCCAAAATCTTTGTCCACATTTTGGTGAACCTGACTTTAGAACATTTCACTTTTGATTTCAAGTGCATTTACATCCTAGGAATATCTTGCATCAACATTGCATTAAGTTTTGCATTGTTTACATTGCATCCTAGGGTTTTCAAAATTGCATTAGTGAAAAGCTCATATAGCTTGCATTATTGCATTGCATTTCACTGAAAATCAACAAAATTTTCCATTTTCATATTGTACCCGCATCTGCAAACCTAAAAATCATAAAATTCCATTTAAAAATTCTCAAAAAAATCACTACCTAGACTAATTCGCCACATTGGGCGACTTAGTCCACTTGCACATTTTGCACTATAATTTTTGTCATTTCCAAATTATTTTATGCATTTCTATTTTCAGTTATTGCATTTATGTGTTGCTTTCCAAGATTTTAGTTATAAACATTTTATTGCTCTTAGTTTACATCAAATTTGCATTCACCTGCATTTAGAAACCTTTGTATGAGTGTTTGGTGTCCTATTGCTAATACCTTAGTTTGAAGAAGTTCAAGACTCATGTTATCCTCGTCCTCTTTCGACACTCTTATCTTAGATGAAACAATGCTTCAACCCGAACATGAATCACCCAACCAAGGTCAGCCAACACCTAAAACATCCCAACATCATCCAAAAGAACACAAGAAAATGATAACTCCGTTATACCTCCTTGCATAAAACAAGTTTACCAAGCAAAGGAGAAAGTGGATGACCAACCTTCCATGGTTGTTTTCATTCCTCCCCCTAGGGAAGAAAAACAACCTATGGTTGATCAAACCACTCCTTCACAAACACAACTCGATAATAAAACCAAAAGAAACAGAGGAACCTGGGAGCATAGGCGTAGACGTCATTCCCTTGATCACAAGTGACAAGAAGAAGAAAATAAAGAAAACCAAAATCCACACTTGATAGAAGCAATGCATGATGACCCTACTCCCCAACCACAAAAAAATGATCCAATACAACAATCACAAGTGGTACACCCTTCATTGGACATTATCATTTGTCCTCCTATTGTGATTAATTTGGATGATGATGAGGAGATCGCTAAAATAGATGAAGAGGTGCATAATGATTTGAATACATTATTTTCTTCTTCCATGAGCTTAAATGACAAATCTCCTACAAAGAGTGTAGAACCTGGTTCTTCCCCTAGTTCGACACTTGCTCTTGTCCCTTTGGCTACTTGCCCACCCTCGAAATATCATGAACATGACTGGGAGGTGAATGAATTGCTTGATGGTTGACTCACATTTTCCTTACTAGTCTTTCACATGTTTTTTTTCTTTTTTGTGTTTTCATGTGCGTAATGTGTTCCCTTGTGCTGTTTTGTTTTAATTTATCTCTCTTTGTGTCATTCCTCTATTTGTACCTTCATTCTTCTCTATGTTGTACATTGCTTTAGCCTTTTTCTTTTGTCTTTTTCTTGTGCTTTCATTTTGGGGATGATGCAAGGCATTGAGATATTCCATGTCTCTTTCATGTTGACCCAAAAGTCCCCTTTTCTTTGTCTTTTCTTTTTTCTTTTCTTGTGTTTTCCTTTTGGGGATGATGTAAGGAATCGAGATATTCATCTCTTTCATGTTGACCCAAAAGCTTTTCCATTTTCTTTTGCTTGTGTTTTTCCTTTTGGGGATGATGCAAAATGTCGAGACACCCTATGTCTCTTCCATGTTGACCCAAACAAATCTTTCTTTTTCTTTATTTTCACTCTCTTTGTGTCATTCTTCTAGTTCTATATATTTTGGGAATGATGACAGTTCTGATCTCTCTTTACAAACATTGCGGCAAACACACTAACCCCAAATCCATAGATCCCTTATTTGTTTGGTGTTTTCATTTTGGGGGCAACCCCTTCCTTTTATTTTTCCTTTCCCTTGCATGACATAGCCTTACTTGGAAATGTATGACTTGGCATAGGGGCTTTCCAAGTTGTCTCTCATGTCTTTCTTCTTTGCATTTTTTGTTTTGCTACTTTAAAGTAATTTCTCATAGAACGGTGTGTAGCAATTCCTTTAAAGTGGGGACATACATTAAAATTATTCATTTGTATTTTCCTTTTTCTTGGTTCTTAGTGCATCCTTGTTACTTCATACAATGTGTTTTGTCACTTTGTGGATGACATTGGGTGTGATGTATTTCATGAACTTGATCTATCTTATCATATTACATTCCCCTTGGTGGCTTGATGCAACGCATTGCATCCCCTAAGTTGTGAATCTTCTATTCTTTGATTGGCCCTCTCTTGGAGACACTAGACATAATGTTCCCTAAGCTAAGACCTTGCATGAACTAAGCAAGACTCCTTTGAACATTCTTTGCATGTTGCATTTTTCATTTGTTATATGGCCACCTTACATAAAAAAGCTTGCATGCTTGTGGTGCCACTGCATTTGTTCATGAGCTCCAAGAATACGAAGTTTTGCTTGTCTCATGAAGCTCAAAATTTCTTTTTCTTTTGTGGCACCTTATTAAAGTTATCAGGAGGTATAACTTTGGTATGGTTGAGCGGGAAGCCTATTTTGAGGCATGACTTTCCCCATAGCCACCTGCGTGTGTGTGAGTGCATACCAACCATGAGTGTATGTTTCTCACCTTTTGGACCTTCTCACTTGGCAGACAACCATGAGTTTTGTTGCCTCATAGTGAGTATACATTTATTTTTCTGAAAAACAACCTAGATTTGATCCACAATGAGATGGAAAAACTATCGAAGCTTGATCCGACTCTCTCTTTTTCCTTCTCCTTCTCTCCCTCTTTATTTGCATCATTCTCATGTGTGTTCTTTTGTTCTCATATTTAGTTTGTCATGGGATCTTCATCCTTGGGTCTTGATCATTCGTCTTGATAGTTGTTGTCTCATCTTGCTAGCATTAGTTCATTGGAACCGGTCTCTTGATTGCATGGTCAACTACTTTAGTGTGAGTTTGAAGTAGGTTCATCTTCTCACTAAAGTGGGGTCTGAATGTGGAGACAAAAAAAGTAACCCTTCTAATTTTTCTCATGTTTAGGCCCTCCTAGTGATTTTTCCTTGATTTAATGTTGTAATGTGGTCAACACATTCACATCAGGTCTTGGGTTCTTGTGAATCAATAAGAATTCTATGATGTCTTATAAAAGTGTTGTGAAATGTTGTAACCCACTTTCACACTTTTCTAGGACCCTTTTATTATAATTCACCTAAATAGCCTCTTTTTATCACTTACCAAGTCTTATTCCAAAGTGTTGTGAAGTGTTGTAACAAACTTTCATGCTTTTCTAGGCTTTTCATAAATAATTTGACACTTTATTATGTTTAAATGACCCCTTAATACACTTTTTGACCCTACTTAAGTGTGTTTCAGAGAATAATCCTGTTAAACATCATTAAATAAACTTTAATTCCTGACACCCATTAAAATTTCCCTAGTGGGACCAAGTCGCCACTTGGGTCAACTTAGTCCTACTTGGCACAAAAATCAAAATTATTTTAAATTTTTGGTGGGATATTATTCTCTTAACCTTGAGGTTGGCCTGTGATGTATTATTTTTAGAAATTTTGTAAAATCAAGTATAAATAAAGGGTTTTCCTCTCATTTTCACCCCCAATACATTCATTCATACATTAGCATACATTCATTCACTCATTAATCATTCTCAAGCATTCTAGGCATTATCAAGTCTTCATTGGAGCATCTACTTGCATATCTTCATATTTCTACATCAAGGGTTTGGTGAGTTGTAGCATTGCATGTTGCCCATTCATCATTCTCTCTTTATTTCATTTCATTTTCAAGGGTTTGATTACCAAATTGGGGTTTGACCAAGGAAAACCCCTATTCACTAACCCTTAACCCTTTTCCCCCTCTTTGCATGTGTGTTTTGCAAGTCTTGTATGCAGATTTGTTAAAGAGAAAGGTGTTAAAAGGTGTCATCATTTCATCAAAGTCAAAAAAGTCCTAAAAGAAGCTTGGAAACCATTTACAGACCGATTTCTGCAGATTTAGAACCAAACACCTATCAAGAACAAAAGTACAGACCGAGAGCTGCAGATTCCTATTTCAAAATCCTTGAAAGTTGAAGGTGGACTAAGTCACCATCAATGGTGAATTAGTCCCATTTCCAAGCATGAAAAGTGATTTCTAGATTTTTGGATACCCTTTTGGTTGAAACCTATTCCGGTAGAATCTCCCCGAAATAGGATTAAGTCGCCTAGCTTGGCACAAGTGTCTTAGTTGGCTTCAATAGAATTTTTTTTAGGATTCCAGAGCCTCTTTGCATCACATTCCAGTTTATAGGTGCACCTCTCCAATTTCATTCATTTATGTTATAGTTTGTTTGCATTCTTAGGTCATTTTGCATACAACACTGTGTTTTCAAACATCTTGCATTTCTTTAGTTTTCATTCAATAATTGTTCTATTTTATCAGATTATTGCATTAGGACATTACATTTATGCATATTTCATTCATACTTGCATTAGTTTTGAGTGGGAAATTTTCCCATTTTGGCCTACCTCTCTCCTTTTAGGTGAAAAATCCTAGAAGTGTTAGGGAGTCTTGTGGTGCCAAAATCTTTGTCCACAAAAAATTCTTACCCTTCATAGATAAACCAATGATTTCAATGATGAACTCCTTAGTGACATTCACCTCCACCCCCTAGTAGTGCAACATTCTATTATTCCACCCCTTCATAAAGTCCTTAGTCACCTCCAATTCAGAACCGTGAAGTTTGAGCAAGTAGGGACAAATGCCACCTGTCTCCATGTACTCCCAAATAATCTCCTTCCTGCTAAATTATTGACAGGAGAGCGTCTCGAGTCTGCAATGATTGCCACCCATGGAAACTAGAGACAACCAAACCACAACCTTCACCTTGTTCTGATGAGTAGTAAGGGCTAAGTGAACAATCCAAAAAAAAAGCCAAAATGCACCCATAAACCATGTTAACCTGACACTTCAAGTTCACCCAACAATAAAATCCCAATCCATGATATTTTTTTTATGTTATGCAATAATTACTTGGATAGGCTCTAAACTCAAATTTCGTAAACCAAAAAAAGAGGAAATAAAAAAACTTATCTCCTAATGTTTCTGTCACCATGACAAGATAGTTAACCATTCTTAATAATAATTTGGAGATTAATAGGAATGGCATCATATGAGTACCAAAAATTATGAGACACAACCCCCAATTTAGCAAACCCATTAGTAAGAGAATTTGTCTCATGAAACACATGTGAAACTTTGACATCATCAAAGGAACAAATAATAGAAAGAGCATTCTCAATTAAATGCAATATAGACCATGATGACAAATTTACCTTCAAAAGGAAATTGATAATAATAAGGGAGTCCCCTTCCAACCAAATATTTGTCACCCCAACCTCTTGAGCAAGTGAAAGGCCATGATAGGCTGTCGCTGCAATTTATGTTATTTTGTTATTTAGCACACTCTTGAGATTTTAGTTATCGAATAGTTAGTAATTTCTTTGTGATTCTCTATCATAAACTTGATTTTCATCCATATGAGACTATAGTGTGGGGTGCTGCCACAATACTGTGTCTCACTTTTGGGATGTGTTGATTTTTGCCTGAAATCACTGTTTTTATAAAAACTAATGATTTAAGTCTTGAGAGGCTCCATCTAAAGGGTTTTAATTGAAGAGGGATAGATAAGACCCCCTTATATCAAACCCTCTTAGATAGAACCCCTATAATATTAAATCATACCTACAATGGAGTCTCCTTCACAACTATCAAAATGCTAGCAAAAAACCACCTTTTCTTTACCTTTTGAGGGACTAAATAACATCATTTAAAAATTATATTTTTCAAGATTGTAGCCCTTGAAACTAGCTTTGCAACAAGTATAGGTTTGATATATTTTCATTTTATCATGTATTTAATTTTCTATTTTTACTAAACATAGGTTTTTCTCTAAACATCAAGCTCTTTGTTGTGCAAAGGTGGAAAAATAGTAAACCATTGTTAAAAAATTTCAAAAAATACCCATTCCCTAGATATAGATTCCCTTGTTTCACCCAAAAAAGAAAAATTGGATTTCAATATATACACAAAAGTTAGGTTGTATGACACACATGCATGTCTAAATTATAGTTACAATGACTTCAAAAATTAATTTTTTTTAAAAATGTAGCAAAAAATTATGAAAAAATATCCTTTCCCTAGATATTGATATTGAGAATCTATATTCCAAAAATTAGAATTTAATCCTTTATAGAGAAAAAATTATGTTGTACAAACAAGCGTTACTTTTTGAAAATGTTGTTTTTTGTCTAAAACAAGTTATTAAAGGAGATGTTGAAATATTCATGATTTATTTTGAAAAATTTGAAAAAAATATATTTAGAATCGACACACAAATTGCCACAAATCATTAGTTCACATCATCTTCAAATTATTTATGGTGTAGTTGCTATAGGTCTCAGAAGATGAAGATTCAATTAAAAATATTGATGTAAATATCCATCTTGGGCAAAAAGTGAGACACAATATTGTGATTTCACCCTGTGCCACGGGGACGTCTATGTGTTGTGCTATCATCCTTGGCTGAGAGCTTGTTGGATTTCCCAGAGAACGTCTACAACTTGCTCTTTCAAGTTTTGAAACTCTTATTTTTATTCCACATAAAATATAAACAAAATCCTTTATCTTCTCATCTTGTCACCCGAGCTTTGATCCTTAAGGTAGCTGAGGAACATTCACCCTTTAAGATCATGTCATTTTAGGGTGTCGAATTTCCTCGTCTACATTTTTGGTGAACCTAATGTGAAACTGTCCTTGCCTTAATATTTTGTTGAAAATTTCTTCTCTCTTGTTTGGACACCTGTTGGATGAGTTTTGTGATACTTTTATGGGTTTCACAACCAAGTCTACAACTTTCAAGAATGTAGTTAGAAGAAGTGTTTGACACTTAGATATGGATTCAAGATGATAGTTCAGTCCTACCGCTAGGGTCTTGATTTTGAGAAGTTCACTATAAGACTATCACCTGGTTATATACACCCTTCTATTTCTATCAGTGTGCTTGAAAATGTTTGAATGTAAGTTCTCAACCAAGTACTCCATATGAATCCTCTCTTATAGATCATGAAACTGCTCTTAGGTTTCCCTTCAAGCAGGTTCAATCTTTGGAGGGGAGACTTCAAGAATTTGAGGACTTTCTAAATCATGATAATTTGTATACTCAAGATGCTCCTATCATTTGTGGTATGAGGAATTTACTTATCTCAAACTATAAAGGTCTTGAGTTGCTTCATGGAATAGCTAACATTGTAGATACTCATGTACCCTCATATACAATAGTCTTGAGCTACCCTCAGGATACCCCGTTAGAGATCACTAGTACACAATTGAATCTTTCAATGCTCAAGGAATCTATACACATGGTGGATAAAAATCCATCTATACCTTCTTTCACTTTTGCTAATAATACAAACTCTGGTAACCTTGGAGTCAATGTGAATCACATTCCTTTGGGGTTTGAGGTCCATGTTTCTGAATCCTCATCCCAAACCTTGGCTCCTATGAATAGTCAACTTCCACCACCTTTTCCATCTGATCATATCCTAAATTCCTTATTGTAAAATATGGGACAAATGTAATCACAATTGACCAACCTAACCAACATTTCTTTTCAATCCACATTACAACCCTATTATCATCACAATCCATTAGCCTCAACATCTTAAATGTTTCCATTCCCCAAGGGGTAGAAATTATAAAGTTTGATAAGTACAATGGGAGGGGTGATCCACAAACCAATGTCTCATCATTTATTGCCATGTGTAGTGACTTCCTTTATTAGGATGCTTTGTTAGCCAAACTATTCTTGTGATCCCTCAAGGATGTTGTGCTAGAGTGGTTTTTCTCACTTCCTGACAATTCTATCTTCTCCTTCAATCAATTAATTAATCAATTCCTGCAGTAGTTCTAGGAAAAAAATGGGTTGTTCAAGGTCACCTTTATTGATCTTGTCCATTGTAAGTAGGGGGCTCATGAGAGGGTAATTGATTTTATTGCCCGCTACTAATCTATGTTTTCATAAATCTCTTATGCCCTACCTACATTTGATGTCCAACGTATGTACATGGGAAACCTATAGTCAACATTGAGAGAAAAAGTTATAATAAAATAGCCTCTTTTGCGCATTTGCATATGGTGCTCAATACCACTGTGGATATCAAAATATTTAACCTATTCTAAGCAATTAAAATGCAATGGAAAACATAATGAAACACCTCAAGATTAGCCTAAGGAATTTGAAAATACAAAGAGGAAAATGTTAAATGAAGATAAATGATTATACCTTCCTCCTTGCAACTGAAGCTCCTTGGTTGGCCCTTGATTTGGATTGATTTGTATTCTCCTTAATGGCTCTTGATGTGGCTAAATGGAGGATTTGACTGTGTGCTTGGATGCAAATGAAAATGGATGAAATTGATGGCTAAATGAGTGCACAAAATGGCAGCATTTAGTTGTAAAAATGACTAAGTGTTCAAAATGGCCTTGAGGAGAGGGTATTTATAAGAGAATTTGAATTCTCTAGAGAATTCAATGGTTGAGATTGATCCAACAAGGTCAAGATGAAGGGTTATGGTGGGTTGAGAACTCACAAGCCCTCACATCTTGACATATGGATGGTGAAGTGGCTAAGAGGAGGTGATGTGTAAATGAGGTGATCAAAAGGTACATGAGGTGGAGGAAGGACAAGTACCTTCCAAGTACCTTAGGGAGTGAGAAGATCTCCTCAAAAAGGAATTTGTTGTCCCCAACTGAGAGTGAAAGGGACACTTGAAGAATTTTGGAATTCCTCAAAACTCTCCATGGGAAAAAGAGAGGTGGTTGGAGAAATAAATGTGAATTAAAAATTCACATTCTTAGGAGAGTCTAAAGGATAAGAGAGGGTCTCCAAAAAGGTGGGAATTGGTCACATGTGCATGAGGTGATATGTCAAATATTCTAGAAGCCTAGGGAAGACAAAATGTGAATTAAAAATTCACATGGTGAGGAGAGAGACATAGGATGAATAAATGAGAATTAAAAATTCTCATAGGAAAGAGGGTCAATGTCCAAAGAGGAAAAATGGGAAGATTGCCTAAAAAGTGGTGCTAAAAATGGTTAATGACTTTGATTAAAGTTGTGCAAATACTTGATTATGATAATTAATGGAAGATTAGAGACAAGTAGCAAATGTAAGAGGATGTGACATTAATCTTTGATTAAAAGGATGCACACCCTAAATATGAATTAATTAAATTAATTCATATTAGAGATGGATTATGGAGGATATGACAAGGAGTGAGAAAAGAAGAATTTTAAATTGATTTTAATTCAATAGATTAGGATGACTAAATTAAATAAATTGGTGTATTTATTTAATTTAGAGAAGATAAAAGCACCAAATAAAGTATTTACTTATTAAATTAAACACTTTAAGAATCTTATGTGAGAAGCGCAATATTAATTAAATAAATTA
>VDFB02221818.1:0-11483 GCA_007258455.2 Sequoia sempervirens | reverse complement strand
ATATAATTGCATGGCAGAATATCTTCAAAATGTAAACAAGTGAACCCATTTTTATATTTAGGAATAACAAAAAAATATTAAAGAAAAATGACAGAGTTAAGGTTTGTGCATTGTTGAACACACGAAAATAAGTGCATGGCAGAAAACCCTGTAATTGTGAACTAGTGAAACCCTTTCCATGCATGGTAGTAACAGTCAAATAAAAAAAACATTTCACAGAAAAAGCTATTGTGCATGGAAGAACAAAGTAATACGACTGCATGCCAGAATATCTTCGAAATGAAAACCGGTCATACCATTTTCATATTCAGAATAAAATGAGAATATTATAAGCAAATTGCAGAGTTAAAGTCTGTGCAATGAGCAAGACACGAATGCAAGTGCATGACATAAACCCTCAAAATGATAAACATTAAAACCCTATGAATATTTCGTAATAACAGTCAAATATATTGTAACCATTTCTGTATTTCAAAATAACAAACAAGTGTAAGAAGAAAATTGCAGAGGTAAAGTTCGTGCCATGACGAACACATGAATACAAGTGCATGGCAGAAAACTAGTCAAACCCTTTCCATATTTCGTCGAACAAGTCTACTAGTAATGAAAAGCCATTTAAACCAGTCAAACCCATTTCATATTTCATATAAGGAAGCAAATATGAAAAGCACAATGTAGAGTAAATGTCGGGCAATGAAAAAAAAAATATTATGAGTGGATGGACGAGTATAGAGGAAAATAAAACTAGTGAAACCATCCCCACATTTCATTTTATTAATCTTTTTGAAAGAAAAATTTTTCGCAATGAAATTTTGTGAAAAAAATAAGTGCATGGAAGAATACCGTCGTATTCGAAGACACTAGTACAGGATGAGTGAGGTTAGAAACCTCACCTGAAAGAGAAAGGGAGCTCTCAAGAGTGTAGAGCTGAATGAAGAAGTGTGAAGATTCAAAAAATGAAGCATGGAGAGTTGAACCAGTATTGGTGCCTAAACATATGAACACTTGAGAAAAAACAAAAACAATAGGAATGAGAGTGAGTGGGATATGCGAGAATTTGGAGCATTGAATGAACCTTGATTTCTGAATTAGGTGCCTGAAAATCCGAGTAAATGCAAAGGGATGCATAAGGAAAGTTGGTTAGTGGAGGTAACGAAGGAGGCGACGAGCGATTAATGCTCTAAACTTTTCGTTTAGGGTGGTGAGGCTGTTGTAGCCACGCGATCGTCTAATCCAATGTACGTAGATATGTTCACTAATTAAGGAGGCAAATGGGCTCCACTTTTGGGCAGAGGGAAAAATGGGCCCGTTTTGGACAGGTAGGACTAAATGGTGCATGACAGTTGGCGGGGTGCTTGAATTTTTTTTTAAAAATATTCTACCCGATGCATAAGTGGCTGAGTGACGTGGTGGTAAAATTTTTATTTATTTTTGGTCCACGTGGACCTCCAAACTTTGAATACCCTACTTTGGGCCCCTCTCCCCTACCTTGCTAAATCCCTTTGCATGACCCATAGCCTCGATATAATTTCGACTAGGGGTGGATTTTCAAATTTTATTATGTGGACATATATATAATTGTGTGTGTGTGTGTGTGTGTGTTGATTATGAAACTCGATGATAATGTTAATGAATGCGATTATTAATCTTATTATGTTATTTTAACTTTAATGCATTGAATTGTTTAGCCTAACTTAGACTAATAAATTGGTTGTCAAACTGGTGTGAGGTTTTTCATTGGTTGCAGGTACTCGGGGTGAATGATGAGGCAAATTATGTGGTCTATTGTGATGAGATACAATCAATTGGTAATGCCATTCAAGTGCCAAGACCTTGTAATTTTTGATAACTTGAAGTTCATTTAAGCCTATGACCTTAGTTGTATATCAAATTGACATAGTGTATCTGTTTCCGGCTAGGTAGAGACATCTCAATAGCCTAAATTATTCCAATTAATTAAGAATATTGTATAATGTTAAATATATTAAGATCAATAAATGTATTAACAAAAAAAAAGAAAGAATAAAAGTTAAAATAAGGAAATAAATAAATAATTAGCAATAAAATGAAATAAAATCGAAATCAATTTAAAATAAATAAATACATGTGGCATGAGTGATTAAATGGAAACAAATAGTAAAATAAAATTAACTTAAATGATAAATACTTGACACTTTAATTCAAGGAGAGGGGATTAAATAAGAGACCATCGAACCAAAGGAGAAAATAAATAAAATTAAACAGAGAAAAACAAACAAAGCAGCACGAGAGAAGGGCATCGCATAGGAATTCTCATTATGACGCAACCTCCACCCCACGGGCAGGAGACGAGAAATTTAATGGGTATGAGAGCAAGCATGGATGAGAGGAGGGGAGGCCGTGCCATTAGTGGGCATGGCTCCCCAGTTCAAGGCGTCCAGTCTGTAGGACGCGCAAGAAAAAAAAAGCATTCCTCCCTTTATAATCACCTCTAGACTTTGAAAATGGATGCCAGAAGCTTGGTAGGGAGCAGAGAGAGGAGGTGAAAGGATAGTTGAGAAAAAATACGAAGGTAGAGGCAGCTAGGGTAACTTTTTTAGTGCTACTTTAGATGCCTTATACTTGGACGATTCAATCTCAAGAGTTGAATCCCCTTCCCAACCATAGATTTCAATTATAACACAATATCCATAATAAAATTTTACTTTTGGCTTGCATTCATTTGAGAAAAAACTAGGGATGGTCATAATATTGCAGAAAACTCATATATTTTTTTATTGTCTTTCTATAAATTGTTTTTTTTACTGTTAATAATAATACTCCATAATGAGGGTTGTAGTTTGGGGTTATTCCTTGAAAATTTGACTTTGCAGTGTAAGCATTAGATTTTTCCTTATTTTCTAGACCATACTCATTCATTCTCTGTTTGTATACACCTAAAATCGGTCAAGACAATTAATTAATTATATACTAGTTATTTAATTAATGACCCCTTCTATTTCATCTACTTATAAATAAATTCTCAATTTATTTATATAGTTCACACTTTTCTAAATTCTTCATCTTAAACCACATTCTTCTAAATTTAATTAAATATCTTCTTACTAAGTTTGAATAATTTCAAATTCAAATTTAGTCACACGTCTACAACACTTTTTTGCCACATCATCAAGTGTCATATGTATTTAAATATGACTAATATTTAAATTACATTATTCTCAACCAATTCCATAACAAAATTTTGACACTTGGCTTTCTCACACATTTTATTCTCTCATACATTTGGCATGTTGTCCTTGGTCAAGGGAACATCCTTCATGATTCTTTCTAACCTCTTTCATCTCCACCGTTCATCCTTCATGTTGAAATCTTGACCGTTGGTTGCTGCCACATCACAAGATGCTTTGGAAATCCCATTAATACAAGCCCATGCTACAACATTTAACAACACATCTTTGAGTAAACTTATTATGCAAGAATAACTTTGGAGCATTTGGAGCATTTAAAGTTTGAGTTTAGAGTATTTAGCATTTATCATTTGAGTATTGTAGTATCATGTTAAGTTAGAATCATGTATTAGTTTATAGTTGCATTTTAGTTATCATCTTAGCTCTCATACAAAATTTGCATCATATAATCTAGAATCCTTATCCATTGTCAATATCACCATTATCATTTGCATCATGCAATACCATGTAGGAACTTAGATTCTTACATTCAATAGCATCTCGTTTCTTAGGTTGTCATCCAAACCAGTCATAGTGCACATACAAAATTTAAGAGCACTAATGATTTAAAGGATCCTTAAGAATAGAGAACAATGGAATTGTTTTAGAGATTTGTTTTGCTACAATTAGATTAGTTTTATGATTCAAATCTTTAATGTAATATGTCATTGATGTTTGTGTGTTTTATTATTGATTTACTAACTCTCACAATTTTACACATACATAAATTGGTGCCCACTGTGGGGCACAACCCCATTTTAAATAATTTTTTGGATTTTTTTTTGTAAAAAGGCTAGACGTGATCTTTTAGTGCAATCGTGAGTTCTTTCAACGCATTTGATTTATGTTACGGTGCATACAATATTTCTTTCGGTGCATACAACAACTGTTTTATCGCATTCAGGGAGTCTTTCAGCGCTTTTAGTCAATACTTTAGTGCATTCATTAGTTTCTATAGCACATAGAGTAGTTCTTTTGGCACATCTATTAATTCTTCTAGCACATAGAGTAGTTCTTTTAGTGCATTGGAATAATATTTTAGCGCATTTGTTTAAATTTGCAAAATCTTAAAATTCTAAGAACTAGTTAATGTTTTCTGTGTTGCAAGTGCATGATACACTTGTCAAAGACAAATTTATGCAACTACTGATGATTTTTGCAGGGGTTGGAGTCATTTAATGCTTTCTTTTGATTAAATTAGGAACCTAGATTAATTAAAAGGTTAATGAACCCTTTGTCTTTTGTTCTTTAAGTGATAGGCCTATGCTCTCCCCTTAACTGGGTGACCAAAATGCCAAACTCACTATTGTATGCTTTATTAACACCTTTAGAAGGCTTGCCATAGTGGGAAAAACTACTCACTCTATAGGAATGACCTAAGTGGGAACAACCAAAGCCAACTTTTTCAACCCACTATAATAAAAAATGAATTTGGGGAAAGTCTATAATTCGACAGTAGTGTGCAAGATAACCATCCCAAAAGCCTTTGTTCTAAAGGTTGGGAGGTCTCTTGAGGGATTTTATCTATTGCCACATTAAACAAAAAACCCTTACTACGAACTCTAGTGTAGAAGCCAATCGAGTTAGTTTTTGAACACTTTCTATATCACGGTGCAAGGGGAGGGAAGAATCTGCCCCCAAGATACTCACTATATAACCATCAGGGATTACTAGCCAAAAATAGAGGATTCAACTTTGGTTAAGACCTGGGAAAGGAAAAAACACATGCACCCTCTAGGGGGTGATAGGGCTGTGTGAGTTGACATGGTTTTAAGATGTGGGTTGTGATATTTTAAGTGACCCTTGAGAATAGAAAAGTGCTTGAATTGTCTTCTCTTGTGTTATACCTATGGAAATCGAAAGAATCAAATCGGATTCTTGAATACACACTCAGTGTTTAGTTACTAGGCTTGACACAACTGTTTGACAACTGGCTGTTATGTTTGAAGTCATAATTCAAGAAATCATCCATTTGAACACTTGATTCTCACAAGTTACAAACTGGAAACCAAGCAAAACTCGCTATCCATCCGATCATACTTTTGAAACATTCAGATCTGCGGATTAAAAACTAGACAGATTGCCAAAAATATTAAATTTTTTCAAATTAGCGCATTTATCCTCTGTTATAGGGCATTGCTACCATATTTTAGCGCGTACAAAATTTGTTCCAATGCATACATAGCATATCTTAGTGCATCCATACACTGTTCTGGTGCATCACTACTTTTTCCAGCACATCTGAGTTATATTTTAGCGCATAGACAAAATATTTTAGCGCATACAACATCTGTTCTAGCGCATACATAGCATATCTTAGCGCATCCATACACTGTTATGGTGCATCCACTGCTTTTTCAAGTGCATCTGAGTTATATTTTAGTGCATACACAAAATCTTTTAGCACATTGAGTCAATATACTGACACATCCATTTACTGTTGTAGCACATTGAGGCTATCTTCCAATGCATTTGCAATATTTTGATTGATGATAGTATTAATTCATAAAGATTCTAAAAGTGGAATTCTTCAAACTAAACTAAGATCTAACATCTCAAAGTGCCTAAATCATCAAATTCATCATGTTTCTGATTGTTAAGCTAAGTTTCATCATCAGGATTTGTCATCCTTTCATCACAAAACAAAGCTGTATAATCAGATTAAACTTAGTCTTATCAATAGAATTTGTCATTCTATTTGACTTAGTTTTCATCCTTGGCACTTCTCCAAACAAAGATCAAAGTTTAGTTAGATTATAACACTTGCATGCCCGTTCAAACAAGATTACAAAAGTAGAAACTCAAGGAAAAAGAACTCGAAACACAAAACATCAGAATTTAAAACATCGAAACACAAAACATCAAAACTCAAAAAATTGAAACTCAAAACATCAAAACTCAAAACACCATGGCTGAACCTGAAGAAAATCCTTTCCATGGAATCCAAAACATTGAAGGTGAAGAAATAACTGAGGAAGTCATCCGACATCTTGAACAAGATCCAAATTTCCACAAGTGCTTAGAATTTTTTTTGAAAGAAATGGGGAAAAATACCTCCTAATGCTTGCTAAACAAGGTGTCAAATTGTCTGATGACTTTGATGTTAATCAATTGAAAGCACCTCCTAAAAATCCTGAAAATGATTCACAAGATACAGAACAAGTGGTTGCCTTAACTCATCAAATGAAAAACCTCCAACAACAAATTCTTGACATGCAAAGGGGAACCTCAAAACGATACTTGATACAAGAAATTTTCCCATATCCATTTGATCATGATATTGACATGATTCCTTTTCCCAATCATTGTGAATTCCCAAAATATGATAAATACAATGGTAAAAATGATCCAATAGATCATGTGAGGGAATTTAGAACCATGAGTCTTTAATTTGCACATGTAGAAACTTACTTGATGAGATTGTTTCCACGCAACCTAGGTGGACAATGCCTTGAATGGTTTTCCAAACTTGCACCACCAATTAAAACCTTTGAAGAATTGGTTAACAAGTTTATCACCCAATACTCTTATAACATCCAACCTGATATAACAATGAAATACCTTTGCAACTTGAAATAGAAAAAGGGTGAATCATTCCTCACTTTTCTAGAAAAATGGAGAAGGTTGTTTGCAAGATATTCTTGTCCTGTACCTGAAAATGAAAAGATGGAAATATTTATTGATAACCTAAATGACGAGATGAGCTATAGATTGGAATTACAATGCCCACCTACCTTTGAAAAATTGATTGAAAATGGGATTAAAATTGAAGAGGCTTTGGTCAAAATAGGAGTCATAAACATTTACAATGAAAACAACACATCAAGCTCCTCCAACAATTATAATAGCAGTGATAAACCAAAGTTTTGGCAACAAAAAAAAAATGCTGGTAACAATGATGGTGTAGCTGAAACAAAAAATGCAAAACCAATATTCAACTTGACAACAACGACCACCAAAGCCAATCAAAATAATAATCCAACCAACAATCAAAACAACAACCAAAATGTCAATCAAAACAACAATCAATGTAATGCTGAATCTAGAAGACCACCATATCGAAAATCCTCCAATCAAAGAAGATTCACACCTTTGGGACAATCATCAAAATCAACATTAAAGGAAATTCTTGAAGCTAAATTCATAAAATTACCAGAGGCAAGAAATTGGGAACCACAAGTTAAGCCTCCACGGTGGAATGATGCACATTTCTGTGACTTTCATCGAAACAAAGGACATAAAACCAATGATTGCATGAAATTGAAACATTTGATACAAGACTTGATTGATAATTAGACCATATTTGTGGAAGGACCCAAAACAAATAATGATCATGGAGTGTTCAAGAACCCTCTACCAAACTATGAAAAAGGGGAATCTTCTTCATCAAATACCAAGGGAAAAAATGTGAACTATATTTATGATTCTACCATTCATTGTGTTGAGGTAGTTGAAGATCAAACCAAGGACATCGAAACAAGGGCCAAAGAAACATTGTTACAATTGATATTCATCACCATGATAACAACACCAAACCGCATCATATTAATGACATTACACCAATAAATTTGATCATGAACTTTGCTGCAAGTGAGAACCAAATCAATGTCATTAAAATCAAAGAAAAACAAGACAATTCACCTTTCAATGCAATCACAAGAGGGAAAGCTAAAGTAACATTGAAAGGAGTTGCCTCTACATCCAAAGCAACAGTTGTCCCTACAACTCAATCTAACATAGTTGATCAGTTGCAGAAAATACCAACTCAAATATCCATATTGGAGCTTCTCAAGATTTCACCAATGCACAAAGAAATATTAGAACAAGCTCTAGTAGCCACCACAGTACCAAATAAATTGGAAGTTATCCAATTTCAAACTATGGTGGGACACTTGACCGCACCTCATTTCCTATCATTTTATGAACATGATGATGTATCAATCACCCATCCACATAACACTGCCCTCCACATTGAGGTTTTAATTCATAAACATCACGTCAAACGCGTTCTAATAGATGGAGGAGCTGGCCTAAATATCTGCACTCTAAAACTTGTCTGTGCACTTGGATATTCAAAAAATGCTATTGATCCTAGAAGGAAAATCACTATCAAAGCCTATGATGATGAAGAGAGATCCTCCCAAGGATTAATTGTCTTACCAATTCAAGTGGGACCAGTATTCAAAGATATAATCTGCCAAGTGTTGGATAAAGAGTTGACATACAACATACTCTTGGGATGTCCTTAGATTCATGAGATGCAAGCAGTGCCCTCAATGTATCATCAATGTCTGAAATTTCCTTTCAATGGGCAAGAAATCACTATTGCAGCTGATTCCAACAACTCCCAATATTGCAACATACTCAAAACAACCCAAGATACTTTTGTGCCACATAACATGGAAGCTCCAAATCATAGCTCATGAAACAATGAAAGACAACTAAATTCCTTTTCAAAGTGGGTTGAGAAAAAAGACAAGTCAAAGGATAAGGGTATTGATTATTCCACTCCTTCAATTAACGGAAATACATCAAATTCTTCATCAAATGAGCCCGAGGTAAAGGATCGGTCAAAAGACAAAGGTATTGGTAATTCTACTCCATAAAATCAGGAAGGTCAACTCAATGCCTTATCAAAATAGGTTGAAAAGATCCAATTGAAAGAAAAAGGTATGGGGGAATACTCATTTGAGAAATCATTGTGTTTATCACAACTTTCATATTCTCCTAAGTCATATGGGAAGCCATCAACATCAAGACAACAATCATCACAACCAATCACACTCTTTGATGGAAAATTTGTAAAAGTGGGCACCTTGGTGGATGAATCAGAAGACAAGGAGGTTTTGAATTGGTTGTACAAGGATGAAGAACAATCACAAGCATCAACCTCCAATGTACAAATAGAGCAATATGGAAAAGGGAAGACAATCCTAGAAAAGAAGGGATATGAGGGAAAAGGTCCTATTGGTAAAAGAAAAGAAGGCATCATAGAAATGATACAACCCATCACAATGAATTCAAAGGACAAGATGGGACTAGGATATAGAGAAGAATCAAAAGAAGAAAACAGGTAGGAGGTTGTTGAGAGAATCTCCAATTGAGAGATAGTTCCAAAATGGATTCCAATGAATATGAATGGGATTCCCTCTCTAAAGAGTCTTGTCATGATAAGGAAATTGATGTGATACAAAATTATACACCGACACATATGGAGGGACAAAGCTCGAGTTCTAGACCACTTGAAATTTGATCACAACATATAGATGACTCAAGTGAAGATGATCATGCTTCAAGTGAGATAGATACTTCATAAGAGAGTAACATCATAGACCTTGATATGGCTATCAGACACTCTGATGATGTTTCCATCATGACACTCATCCCTTTTGACCTTAGCCAATCTGATGATTCCTTTCTATTGATACACCCTGAACTAATTGACTGGGACCAAAACGAGCTGCTTGACATACCAGTCTTTCCAAATGATGACGCCATTGTAAACTTCCTTTGCTTTGACAATCATGAAACATGTTCCACCAATGAATCTCATAATGAAGCTTCAAACAAGGGGAGTGCCAAATCTCTCAATTGCAAAACAATGAATATAAAAAATGGATCTAATGGTGAAAACTATTCAATGGCAAGATTAGATCAAGAAAAAGTAAAAATAAAGAGTGCATTTAATGGTGAAAACCTCTCTAAGGCACCGAAAGATGGGATATTTGACACTCTCACTACTGAATTAGACACCATTTTCCGACAGACATTCATCGGTGGTTTGAAAAATCTTTTTCGGAAAAGCAACGAAATGACGAAAACATTTTCGTCACTATTTTTTCATCGCAAGTCCGATGATGAATTAAATGTCAAAATAATGACGCAGATTCATCAGTTTTCTGCATCATAAAATGACTTGAATGTTTATCAGAATATCAATGAAATGGGTGTCAAAAGAACACCAAAAGTTTGTCGCCATTTCGATGAAATGGGAAAGTATTTACGATGAAGCCTTTGTCGCAGCTAAGCAACTTTGTTAGACCTTTTATGTGATTCGTTGGTGAAGTTCGTCGCAATTGCGACGAAATGGGCAAGGAGTTACGATGAAGCCTTCGTCGCAGCTAAGCAACTTTGTCTGACCTTTTCTATGATTCGTTGGTGGAATTTGTCAAAATTGTGATGAAATGGACAAGGAGTTACGACGAAGCCTTCGTTGTAGCTATAGCAACTTCGTCGGACCTTTTCGGTGATTTGTCGGTTGTGTTCATCAAAATTTTAACGAAACAATGCAATTTTTTTGAAAAAAATATTCGTTGAAATGTACCATCGGTGAGAGATCAATCAAGTCGCATCCCTTCGTATTCAAATCTCGGGAAATTATTTTATTCGGTCATTTTCCATGTTTATTAGACACCCGTTGAGACGTCATGTAGTTTCGCCAAAGCCTTAAGTCTCTTCGACAATCAATATTACATATCACTTTGGTGTCACATAGTCTCATCGATGTTCTGAGTCTCACCGATAGCCAATAGATCATATGTCGCTATGGTGTCATGTAGTCATACCAACGTTCTAAGTCTCCCCGAGAATTATTTCTTCAGTCTTAATTGTATCGCTACGATTCTCACCAATGATAACTTATCGCTGTGACTTTGGGGGTCTCCAAGACTTTCCTTTGACTACTTAATAGCTTACAATCAAACTTGAGCTTGAAATCAAAATTGAGCTTGAAATTACAAAGTAGAATATCATGCCAATTAATTTTACCATTGCTATTCCAGACAATCAGCTTATGGCAGAATAAGTACCAAATTTCCTAAGCATAAAAACATTCAAAAATAATATGTTTGATAGTTTCCCGAGTCCTGCAAATACTGCAGATTTCAACACTTTCATGGTTAGATTTATAGGGATCTATCTTTTTCATTAATGCAGAGGTAGGTAAAGGAGAAATAATTATAATTGTAACACTATTCATAGTCCAGTAAATTATGTTCGTAATTTATGTTTGTGTTCATAATGGACCTCAGTTTTATCATTATACTGCTCATCTAATACCATATTTTAATCCAGGGTTCAACTATCTCAGATCTAAAGAAGCACCTTCAATTAACCATTTGAAGTACTATAAAATAAGGTAAGACTTTTACTTGAGAAAGATTGGGTACACTTGTAGGATTAAAGTTCTCGCAATCATCAGGATTTATTGGTACATAGACACAACCTGCAACATATGAAGTAATGGATGACCACAAGTTAGTGAAATGGTCCTTAATA